>VMDR010010881.1:0-29733 GCA_007922815.1 Macrotus californicus
TGTCCCCTCTCCCACAGGCAGATCTGGATGAACAAATGCAGGCAATGCCACTGGGGGCCTGAAGACAAAGGAGAAGGGTCCTATGGGAGGTCTCTAGAAAGAAACCACATTTCTCCTTTGGTTGTGTTTTGCTTGTACTTTTTGTTTTTTAAGAGCTAGGGTAAGCTTTGTCTACAACTTGTTTCACCCACATCTTGAGGCAAAAATAACTGAGAATATTTGGGGCATATTCACAGAATTCACTGACATCTACTTAGCTCTACCTATAGTTAGTTCTCTCAAGTGTAAGCCAGAAATTATCTTGATCAATTATATCTATAGAAATAAACACTGCCCAATCACAGGTCTTCAGCATTTAGACATAAATATTAGGCATTCTGCTAAGATGCCTGTCTGGTCCAGAGCATATCAACTGGCTGACATGCACATAGCTGCTGCTTTTTTTTTCCCCTGTTCACATTTGAGATAGGCATCTTTAGGGCTAATTTCAGTTAACTAAAAGAATCATGAAATTAATATTTTCTCCCAATTATAACAGGGGTACATGTAGAAAATTTTGAAAATACCCAAAGAAGAAAATAAAAAAATTACCTATAAAATTCTACTGCTGGGCCCTGGCTGGTGTGGCTCAGTGGACTGAGCACAGGCCTACGAACCAAAAGGTCACCAGTTTGATTCCCAGTCAGGGCACAGGCCTGGGTTGCAGGCCGGGTCCCCAGTAGGGGGCGTGCGACAGGCAACCACACATGGATGCTTCTCTCCCCTTCTTTCTCTTTCCTTTCCCCTCTGTCTGAAGTAAATAAATACAATCTTTAAGAAAAACAAAATTCTGCTGCTGGGATAGGTGCTGCACCATCCTGGCATATTTGCTGCCTGCACTTGCATGTGCACACAAACCCTTCTATGTGCTGTGTGAATATTTGTATGTGTGAACTTCCAAACAAAATTAGAAACAGACTTTATGTGCAGCTTCACAGGCGGCTTTTTCACACAACATCAAATCACACATGGTTTCTGCATGCCATTAAATGTTCTGCAAAAACCAGATCTTCAAAGGTGGCAGGGCGGGCACTCCACCGTGCCCCGCTACGGTTCACCCTTGTGCCTCTCCCAGGGCACGTCAGTGCCTGTCGTCTCCGTGAAAAACGGGAAGGAGGTGGGGTCCTGCTCACTAAACCATGACTTGCTTTTTTTTATATCGAATCCCAGGTTCCCCTGGAGGTCACCCACTTGTGCTCCATGATCATCTGCCCTCGTGGACCCACAGCCTCAGGTGGCTAGACAGCACCCATCCTGGAGGCACTGGCTCGCGAGGGCCGAAGGGAAACATGACCTAGGCATCCTAATCCTGTCCTTGGCGGGATTTGGGGAAAGGATATGCAGAGGAGAGGCTTGCTCCATTTCACCCTCTCACTGCTCTTCAAAAGTAAAAGCTCCCAGTGGAAGTGACGGCCAGCCCTTCTTTACCAACATGCGATGCCTCCCAACCAGGGCCCTCATCAAAATCAACCCCCTTTTTGTAACCCTCGTTGCTGAAAATCTTTCTCAAATGGACACGTCCGTTTCCTTGGCTTAGCAAACACAGCAAACATAAACGACTTTTTCTTTCTTTATTGCACATGCTTGTCTAATGCCCTAAGCTCATCGTTCCGAAGTGAATTCATGAGTTGTCTTGGCTCCGAACTAACCCCACAGTCACACGCAGGAAACAGCTCCCAGCCCAAGCGTCCCTCCTCTGGGCGGCTCCGCCCTGCTGGATGCTGCTACAACCCCAGAAGAGCATAGAAAACATTCCAAGGCAACTATTTGTTACATCCCCACTTCTCTGACTGAACTGTGAGCCCCGGAGAGCAAGTGAGCAAGGGCCGGGGCGGGCTCGGGGCAGGCACTCAGTGTGTTTTACATGGACTTGGATGTTTTCCTCAGGGGTGGAAGACCGCCACAGCAAACATGTAAACCAAAAACTGGGGCATGCACGCTCACGCGGGGTCTGACGGGAAGGAACACGGCGCTGCTCTCCCGTTCCCAGCAGTTAGGGCAGACTGAACACCAGGGGCCACAGACGGCTGGTGCCATCTCCTGGCATCCTTGCAGCAGCTGCAGGTGGTGGGTGCTATTGTTCTCTCTAGGTTGCAGGTGAGGAAACTGGGGACTGGAGGCATTCTCGCCCAGACGATAAAGCTAAGAAGTGCTGACCTGGGATTGAAAACCAGGCTGATTCTAAAGGCCACACCTCTAAGCACAGAACTTGATTTTTAGTTATTTGCGGGGGCGGGGGTAGGGGTGGATTAGAAGGAATTCATGTATGAATGCTGCAAAACAATCTATAAAAAAAATTCAGAATGCCTACTTTCTAACTTTACAAAAAAGGGGATCGATTTAAGGCACTTATAACATCTCTTCTCCCCTCCCTCTTTCCTCCAAAATAGGGATGAGGAGGAAAGTGATTATGATTCTCTGAATATCCACCCACGTTTGGCTTTACAGCTTGGTTAATTCGTAATGATTTATGCCGATGCAGAAGCAGCATGGACAGATGCAACCCAGCAGTGCTAATTTATTCTCTCTTTTTTTTTTTTGGTGGGGATGGGGGACAGTAGTGTAAGACTATGGGGCTGGGGGTGCTGCCTGTTTTATTCAATCAGGGCCACTTGCTGCCCCTGGCCTCTTGGGTGTCTCTGGCTCCAAGACCTTGCTGATGAGCTGAGCTGGCTGCACAGGGCGGGGCAGGGCTTCTAATTTATCTCGGTTGCTACTTTGTAAGCGGGAGGCTAGGCAGGGCCAAGCAGTAGAGTTCAGTCTTCAGGATTCCGTGCACTTCCACACCTTCTTACATTGCCACGTGCCTTCAGAGCATCATAACGAAATAGGTTGAGGGCCATTTCAGGTGGAGAAAATGAGAAAAAGAATGAGAGAGACCACCTAGCTCCAGGTGCACAATATTAATCGTGTTGTCAGAGGTCAACGAACGTCAACAACAGAAGCTCTTTGGCCTCTCTAAGTTCCCACCTTGCGCACAACCTCTGCGACACAGGCCATAAATGCCTTTCGTCAGGAACCTCAAACTACTCCAAGGAAATAATCTCCGAGGTTAAGGAAGAGTGAAAGGGGTGGAGGTGGTCGAGAGGCACAGACCTCCAGTTATAAGACAGTAAGTTCCGGGGACACAACGTGTAGCTCGGTGTGACCGCCGTCGACAACGCTGAGTCGTGTGTTCGAAAGTAGCTCTAAGAGCAGGCCTTAAAGTTCTCATCAGAAGGAATAAAACTGGCAACTACGTGGGGTGATGGCGGTCAACTTACTGTGGTGATCGTTTTGCAACATACACGAGGTCTGTCTGGAAAAAGCCTGGCCACTGCTAACGTAACAAGGTTGGTTTATGTGACGGATTCAACCTGGCAGCCAAGGAGAGAGGCCTGGAATGCGCCTGTGTGAACAATGAGGACTTCACCGTACTAGTCAGTGGGGGCGGTAGACGCCGTTGCATGAGCGTGTGTCCTGTGTGGCCGTCACATGCAAAATGACTGAGAAGAGCAATGAATCAGCATCAAATTTTGCATTAAGCTTGAACATTCCTCCACGGAAACCATTCGGATGATTCAGAAGGCCACGTGCCCGCCCATACATCACGTCTCGTGCAGAGTTTTTTGGCAAAACATCAAATCATCTAGATGACTCATCCCCATACAGCCCAGATTTGGCACCCTGCCACCTGGCTTTTTCCCAAAACTAAAATCCTCTTTGAAAGGGAAGAGATTTCAGACTACCGGTGAGCTTCAGGAAAATACATCATGGCAGCTGAGGGTGATTGGGAAACTGTGTGAGGTCCCAAGGTGCCTACTTTGAAGGGGACTGAGGCATCATTGTCCTATGTACAATGTTTCTCGTATCTTCTTCAATAAATGTCTCTATGTTTCATATTATGTGGCTGGACACCTTCTGGACAGACCTGGTACCTATATCAAATCTTTACATTGTACACCTAAAATGAATACGATGTTCTAAGTCAATTATATCTCATTCAAACTGGAAAAATATAAAGGGCTCAGGAATGTTCATTCCATTAAACTGATAAGGAAACCACGACAGAAACTTGTAGCAGAGCCAAAGCCAGGAATCGGCAGAGGTCTCACTGAACATGACTACGGGGTCGACTCTAGTCAACGTGAGCACAGAGCTCTTCCTTTCTCCTTTGGCTGTTATGCACCGAGGGCCGAGTACTATCAAACGCCTGCTGACCATGTTTTCCTGCATTTTGCCATTTCTGTTTCTCCAGCCGAGCTCCTTTCATGGCCCACATTCAGCCAAGAAAGCCCAGGCAACAGGGAGCTCATCTCCCACCTACACACCCTCCAGCACCACGACTCCAACACCCCCTATACGTCTCTGTGCCAGTGTGAGCCACACCAACGTGCACTGCACCCTGAGGATGACAGAATCTGGGAGGTGCCCGCTGGAGAAAAGTGAGTGGGGCTAAAAATACCTGACACTGCAAACATATTCTTTCACAGAGGACTGAGAGTCGGCAAGGGTCTAGCGTTAGTCATGGCTCTAATGCTATTTCAAAAACAACAGCGACAACCACAAAACCTTTCCTGCTTTAAAGCTACTGAATGAGGTCCTTCCCAGATTTTTAAAATAGGTCCAGTACTCCCACAGAGAATGCATCAAACTCTTTCTGATCTACCCACCTCAATTCTATGACTTAGAAATCTAGACTAACTGAGTAAATAATATATAGAAGATGACAGTTTCCAAGTCACCTTGGTCATTAACGTATTTTGCTGTGTATAATGCTCACCGTTTTGCCCAAATTTCTGAGGAAAAATGTGGATGCACATGACACATGGGTATAATGAGCACACACCACGGGTATAATAGTCCTGTGTATAATGCTCACAAAAACATGGGTGCGCACTATCATGGCATTTATACACCGCATATGAAATACGGTGTATACGTCTCTTACACTGGTAACAGGAACATGGCAGCCGTGGGATCTGGTGGCCACTGAACTACTCATTACCCCCCACCCCGCCGCTTGTAATCCCAGCAGCAGAATTTCTCTTCATTCAAGATGAGAGAGCAGCGGAGAGCACCACCGAATCTGTATTTTTAATCCCGCAACTTCTAGTCTTGTAACACAGCCCTTGTTTCTACCCAGTCCTACTGCTTGCTCTTCTCCCAAGTTCTCACCGCCTGGAAGGTGGAGTTGGGGAACCCTTTCATTCTAAGAGGTGTGTTCTGGGCCTAGCAAGTGACACACGTGAATAGAAATCAGCCGCCACAGGCTGCTAGTCTGGAAGGCACAGGAGGCCTGGTGCTTGCTGCTGGTAGGGACGTGCTGGCTTTTTTTCTTGGGAACCCTAATTCCATTTTTGCTCTAGTGTTTTCACTGTCATCTACCTGTCATCTAAAACTGAAAATATCACAAGCTGAATTCAGCAGAGACGCTAAGAAATGGAGACAGGCTTCGAGATCATAAAGTATGGGTATCCCGAAGTGTGTTCTGCAGAACACCACCCTTGCAGGGTGCACTCCCAAAAAGGCTATGGTGGCCTAATGAACTTGGGGAGTGGCTCACTGCAACCCCTGCCCCCACCTGGAGTCTGGGCATGTTAGACTTGGCAGTGTCCCATGTCCCGTAGTAAGTGAACTACGCTAAACTCACATGCCAGCTCTTGTAGGGGTGCTTGGGCCTCCCTTCCCAGGTCACAGGATTTCTGTAGGAAAACGGTCTGAATTTCAAATCTAATTCCCTATAACCTGGAAGCATCCTAGATGTCACTGAATTTTCTTGATGGTAGTAGACACTCATAAAAACATATTGTGACCCATAAAAGGTCTCCAAGGTCAAAGTGGCAATAACTTTGCAATTAAAAATGTCTATGTATTCATACAGGTCAGTTAAAAGACTAAATGTATACTTAATGGACCTTCCTTCCTTCCTTCCTTCCTTCCTTCCTTCCTTCCCTCTCTCCCTCCCACATCCCTTTCCTCCCTCCTTTCTCTCTCTCTTTCTTTTGCCATTTGGGTGGCCCAGGGGATTGACTTGTATCAAAACAATTTTAAGGCTTCAAGACTGGACTGAATATTGAACTGCCCTACATAAAGAAACAGAATCCCTGCTCAAAGAGGCTCTTTTTTTGCACCAGCAAAGCTTGTTGCATCTCAAAATTGCTCAAAGGCCCAGGTCATGCCTGGTGGCCTTTGTTACTATTTTTGAGGTTAGAAAAACTGTTCATCTGGAGAGGATTAAAATGGTGGATTTGTGTTCTAAGATGAGAATTGTCTGGTGCTGATACCAGATCCCTAAGCTACTGAATGTCCACATAAAATCAAATTTCTGCATGAAACCGTGTAAGATAAAGCCATTCTCCCCATGATCTCCAAAAGCATCTGGGACACCCCAGCAATCTGGAACTGCTAACTCGACTATTTGCCCCCGTACTTCATCCCAGTATTGTCACGTTCGGATACTCTTAGGAAGGCAAATTATGTATCACCATAGAAACCAATTTAGAAAGAAATGCTGCAGTACTCAAGGAAAGGCTGGAATTTGGCCTGTGAAGTATCAGGATGTGAATATCGACATTCAGTGAAAACACTGCATCTGAGGTCATACACAGATGTGGGGTAGTGTTTTCTTTCCAGTATTTCTATTTTATTTATTAATTGCCTTCTATTTTTTCAGTTCTTCCACAAGGGCAGTGGGAAAATGCTGGACCATAAATGCACTTCTGGCAAATCTGTTCCATGTCTCTTAGCAGAAAAGGGGCCCCGGGCTGCCAACTGGGACCTCAGGAGGTGAGGGAAGAGAAGAGCAGGGGATGGAGCTGACCCTGAACACTGGTTCTTTATGAGGCGTTCTCCATGTGCTCCTCCGTTCATATCCCAATGAAAGGTGTGAGGCATAAATCCTCGGAGCTGTTTTATACACAAAGGAAACCAATGCAGGGAAGTCCTGCAACCGGGTCTCAGATCAGGGAGCAGGTAGCTGCACTGGGATGTGAGCTCTGACCTGCGTGTTCTTTCCACGGCACCCAGCCAACTGCCACGGAGAAAGGTGTTTCATACAAGCCAACACACGCACGGATAGAAAGGAATTTCACTGTTTAAACAAACGATTGCATTTCACAAGAATGGCAAGTTATGCTTAAGTCACCAGAAACCTAATACTGAAATAACTTCAATCAGCACCACTGATGCCCTGCAAAGAAATGCATCTGGAGATACTGAGCACGACCTCGGCTTTGCAGTCCTTACAGCCACCACATGTCACGTTTATATTATTCTCCTCATGCCTCCCAAAAGAGAGGGAGATTTTTAAAGGCACGTGAACGCTCTTTCCGGTTTTCAGTACTCAGACTCTCAAAGGGGTGAGCCACACGCAGAATGATACCAGTGCTCTGAGTGTGAGTCTCCCGGGCCTCGGCATGGCGTGCACTTGATATCACAGTCATCCCTGGTCCGTGCGTGTTGGTCAGAACTCAAATAGGCCATTTCAGTCAGTGCTGCCCATGTCTCTGAACTCCCAAGAATATATTACATGGCAATATTTATATGATTCTTTAATTATGTATATTTCAAACTCACTGAATGAAGAAGAACGGTCAAATTAAAGTGACATTTTAGAATTCTCCTGATTACAGATTATTTCCTGGTCACAGCC
Organism: Macrotus californicus; assembly: GCA_007922815.1. Classification (NCBI taxonomy): domain Eukaryota; kingdom Metazoa; phylum Chordata; class Mammalia; order Chiroptera; family Phyllostomidae; genus Macrotus; species Macrotus californicus. The sequence continues at coordinate 7,673 of VMDR010010881.1, forward strand.
AGATGCAGAATGCCCACGTGCACTGTGTTAGTGCCATCCTCCATCAATCTGTACCATCCTGAGGATGTGCGTATGTATGTGTTGAAGGGACACTTGTGGCTTTCGAGAATCGCTTCTGTTTTCCAGGTTTGTAACACAGGGGTTAGTTTTTAGACTTAAGGACAAATAAGACCGTAAGCGGTGTCACACCACCAGAACATCACTGTGACACTAACTTCTGAACAAGCAGATGGACTGAACCTTGGTGTTCCCAGTTATTTTTGGGGGGTGTCTAATTTGACTGCTATTCAACACAGAAAACCAAAAATATTGTATGAGGCACTGGATTTATTTTTCTTCCACACAAACCCAGACCATTACGTCCTACTGTTTAGAAAAGGCAACCAGAGAAACCGACAGACATAGCGAAGGAACAAGGAAGCTGGAAGACAGATGCCGCAGAAAGAACGAATTTGTCAAATCCGAAAAGCGAAGTTAGCAGTGGACATTTCAGACACTGGGTTTCATAGAAAAAGCTCAGGAACACTGAGTCTGCAAACTACCTCACACCAGCTATGTCTTAATGTTGGGTTGGCCAAAAAGTTCGTTTCATTTTTTTCCATAAAATAAAAGACACATTTTTCACGTTTACCAATAACTTTATTGATTTGGACATTTTGAGTATGTCGGCTCTCTCCCATGTGGTATAACACTGATTGTTCTCAATTAATGTCTCGATTTGATCGCTATCGACTTCATCTGGTCTACTCGACTGTGGAGCATCAGCCAGTGAGAAATCTCCAGCACGAAAATTTGCAAAACACTTCTGACATGTTTGATCAGTCCCAGCACCTTCTCCATATGCTGCACAGATCTTTTTTTGCGTTTCAGCTGTGTTTTTACTTTTCTTGAAATAATAAAGCACAATATGTTGAAAATGTTGCATATTTTCTTCCACCTTTAATGTTAAAATGGCTACGTAGAAATGCACCAATATTGATAATTTTTTTTTACTGCACACTGATAGGACAGCTGTCACAATACACTTTAACAAAATTGTTTCAAATGATGTTAAAGACAACTGAGTGCTACTAGAGCCATCTTACAGAAAAAACCAAATGAACTTTCTGGCCAACCCAATACTTGCTAAACATGCCAAGTAGCTTAATAGCAAGTTGGGTTTTCAGCAAAATTCAGGTCCACCTGGGGAAACAGCTAAAGTGTCCGGAGAGGGCAGCACTCACCACATCGAAGGCAGTGAACACGTGGCAGTAGTGGTGATTGGACTTCAGATCTTTTGTGATGTAAGCAAATGTGGAGAGGTCTTCTGGATCCTGGGCAGCACAGGAGATGTTACGAATTTCATGCTCGGCAATTATGTTCTGCAAGAAAGGACATAAATGACTGTGGTTTTCCTTTGCAAACCGGCATATTTTAGAACCAAGGCAAATGACCCGAGAAGCAGCTGCTTTCTCCCTTTCTAGAATGTTCTAGACCAGCAACATTCAAAGTGATCCAACATGTTATCCATGGGTATGACCACCAGGTCTGAAAGGAATGTTTTCATCTAATTAAAAACCGTCTAAAATAGTCGCACCCTGGAGCAGCGGTTCTCACCAAGTGCTGCATGCACACAGAAGCCGTCTGGATGGCAGGCACTTGTTTAGAAAAAGTAATCACTAACCATTTCACTGTTTCTGTTCCCCACATGTGCCTGGAGATGGGCAGGGCTGCCACCTGCTGAGTCCATCTGGAAAGGGCCACCTGCCGTGTCTTACGTGCCCCGAGGAGCTCTGTCCCAAGGAGGTGGATCTTGCCCCATCTTCCCGCCCATGGTCTTGCTCCTGGCCCCGCCTCCCCCAGAGCTAAGGCAGGTGCAGAAGCGGGCAGCAGGCAGGTGGAAGCATCAAGGGCCAGTCTCTTGAATATTCCTGGAGGCTAAAGTGCAGCGGGGACAAGGGCAGCACCACACTGCACCGCCCAGGCCCTAGACCCTCGCCTGACGTGGGGCTCCAGACAACAGCACGGCACCAGCTGTGCGCATTGCTCACAACTCAGAGCGGGGCGGGGCTGAATCATCAGCGCACGCATGGGTGGGGGACTTGGTCCGCCGGATGTGGGAGCGCCTCACGCTGGGCATGCGATGCGGTACAGCAGGGGCTGGAATCTGGGACTGCCTGATGGGGAGTTCAGGCCTTTTCACGGACTTGCGATGCCCCTCCACCCCATGCATCTCAACTGGTTCAACATCGTTCCGTTTTTCTCTGCAGCATGTCTTTATGCCACCTCTCCCCCAGACCGCCTCATCCCAACCTGCCTCTGAGAACAACTGCCGGAAGGTGAGGGAGGAGAGGTTTAAGTACCATTATCCTGAAACACAGCATGACCAAGGAGCACTGCCAGCTGCAAACCCTTGCTAGAAGCTTCTTTTGATGCATAAATATATTTAAAAAGCAAAAGATTTCACATAATCATGGGATCCTTTTTTATCTTATAATAACCCATTTATGTTTTTGCAGTTGTCTAAAACACTCAGTACGCTGGTCACCCCAATTTTGTTTTAACTGAACAGTCTTAAATAACCCGTCAGCAATATAATGTTCCAGGTACACCCATCAATGCCTAAAAGCATCCTTCCCTGCCAGCGCCCCTAGCAAGGACTTCGTGGCCCTCACTCTACTGAGCTGAATGGCTGGGAAGCAATTAGAGAATTAACACATAAAAGAAAATTAAATGAAGACGCTCTTCACCAGGGCCCTGTACGGTGACACTGCATGCAGCACTCTGTCAAAAATAACTCAAATTGAAATTGGAATCCCATAAGCAAGTAACACTCTATTGCAAGATGCAGTTTTGAACAGAAGGTCACGATCCTCTTCTGGCATGCGGAGAGCAGTTCTTCAGGTAGAATTCACAATTAGGCACGAGTGAGTCTTAGCAAGACCTATGAAGTCTTTACAGGTGCGCCGGAAGGAGGCGCTGAGGGCCTCCCCCATATCTTCCCTGGGGGCTGTGAGAGCCTTGGGAAGGCTCTGTGGGTTTGGTCCCCCCAGGCCAGCAGACACAGTTACCGGAAACAGAACATTGGCTCCAGCTGTTAACTAAATTGGCATTTCGTGTTCTTCAGCTCTTTCAGCATCAGGTAGATCAACTTCTTGGGAAAGTATTACAGTGAAAAGTGTCCTGTGGCTTTTATTGAGCCGAATTCCCCGAATCTGCCCAAATCATAAGATGTCATGCCTGATGATTTTCAATGGTGTGAGATGGCATCATGGCCCTGGGCAAAATGGGAAAGCAGGTAAAGCGTGTCCTTGGAGATCTGTATTAGGGACTGCACATCTGTGTCCTCCCCAGCTCACCTCTGGAAAGCTTAGGCCCCCACGTGATGATGTTTGGAGTGGGGTCTTCAGGAAGTGACTGGGTATTGAGGGTGGAGCCCTCACGAGTGGAGTTAGTGCCCATATACTGAGCCAGCTCGCTCCCTCTGCCCTGTGAGGACATGGCAGGGAGACAGCCATCTGTGTGAACCAGGCAATGGGCCCTCCTTACACTGAATCTGCTGGCCACTGGGTCTTGGACCTCCCAGCTTCCAGAACTGTCAGAAATAAGTGTTGATTGTTTAGCAACCCAGTCTAAGACATTTTTCCCATGTCTTCTTGATCTCCCCCTGATTTTCTGGACCCCCCCACTTCTCTATTCACTAGGGCCCAGGGCTGTCTTTTAACTGCTCATCCAGGCTCCCCTCCTCTGTGCTGCTCCATGCTCCAAAATCAGCCTCATCTCCCACTGTTGCAACTTTTATTTTCTCTCTTCCCATGGTCTAAATTGGGGGGAAGGCAGGCTGGTAAAAATATTCTATACCCAATTAAGGGTAACTGTTGATATTTTGTCATCCTAACTGGCACTTAAAATTTGCTGGTGAGACTCACAGACACAGAGAATAGACTGAAGGTTGGCAGAGGGGAGGGGCTTGAGGATTTGGGTGAACAAGGTGAAGGGATGAGAAATACAAGTTGATAGTTACAAAACAGTCATGGGAATGTCAAGTACAGCATAGGGAATACAGTCAATAATACTGTCACAACTATGTGTGGTGCCAGGTGGGCTCTGGAAATACCGGGGTGGGGGGGACACTTTGTAAAGTATATCACTGTCTAATCACTAAGCTGTACACCTGAAATGAATACAAAATTATACTGAATGTGAACTGTAACTGAAAAAAAAGTTGTTAATGTATACCAATAGCCTGTGTAGGGAGGTGGTTTTGAGTGGCACTTGATGCATCTGCGGTGCTAGAATGTGGCGAGGATTTGGGATCTCACCCCTGAAATGCTGCCGTCACTCAGACGTCATCACGGGGGACAGGGGGCACACCTCAGTTCAAAGTGAACTCTGTTGCTCAGCCTCCATATCTAAGCAAGTTCTAAGGAGTCTAGAGCTTCTCAAGCTCCAGAGAAGGGCTGGGGAGGGGCTCACCTTGCCCCTTCTTTGGGATAGAAAGTTGGGCAGCATCTTTCAACAAGAAGAGGTGGTTTTCCATCTGTTGCTTTTCATTACGTTGAGAAACAGCTCGAGAGATGTCTGGTTGGTGGGCATAGAGTAGAATTTTTGGTTCTGAGGAGGAATGATGGAGGATTTTTGGTTGTGATAAAGAAGTGATGGAGCCCAGAAATTGGCCTCTCCCTGCGTTCCTTGCTCTGGGCTCCAACAGGTAGGCCCCCGGTGGAGGCAGCAGCCCAGGGCTGACTCCAGACAACTGCAGAGTGGGTGATGCTAAGGAGAACGGCGTGCACGCTTACAGGGCTCTTTACTTGACTCCAAAAAACAACAGCCCCTAGTTTAGGCAAATCTTCCAAGCTGTTTTGTGTCTAAAAAACAGCATAAGCCAGCCCTGTTTGAAGTTGGTATTCAAAACAAGCAAGCAAACAAAAACCAAGCCCCGGTACTACATGGTTCCTAATCTAGCAGGGTGGGAAGACTGAGGAGGGGGTCGAGCAGGGAGGCCAAAGGCAGCCCACCTGCATCCCAGCGCGGGACGTGGGGATGTGTCACCTCTGGAAGACTCTGCTGAGCTGAAGATGGGTCTGTAACTGCATGGTCCTGGTCCTTGGGGCTGAATGTCATGCTAGAGCTGCCCTGAGCTGCAGGTCTGCAGAAGCTGCTGTGTTCTCTCTACCACATTTTTGTATTAAATCAATTCCAAGTTCCATTTTTAATTCAAGATCATTCTCCACTTCTTTCTTCTTGAATCGGGGTTAATGATTTGTTTCCTAAGTTACTAGGCAATACATCTTGAGTTTGCAACTAGGCACCTACCTAACCCTTCCCTTTGACCTCAGCCAAAGCCATTTATTTATTAGAGAAAAAGGGAAGCAATGCTTTGTGGGAGGGTTCACCTTTCACATAGTCTGATGGGGGGTGAGAGAAATGGAAGAGAAGTTGACACAATTATCCCTTGCACTTCAAACTAGTTGGTGGAAGGCAGCTGTGGAGTAGCAGACCAAGTGTTAGGTTAGGGGATGGGAAAGTCAAGTGTTGGCCCTCCTCCAAGATCAACTCAGCAAGGGGTCTGCGGCCTTGGGCACTCCACCTGTCCAGGGCAGGTCGAACAACCCTCTCTGTTGTACCAGAGCAGGGTTAAAGGGAAGGCTGCTGATGAAGAAAACACAATGAAAACATGAAACATGAATGTACAGGTGTAACTTTGGCAGTGCCTCATGACAGCCCTAGTGGCCACTCGTAACTAAAGCGGCAAAGTCATCCAATAGGTCTATATGTCCTCCATCCTTCACTTCGAATCAAAGTGGCCACCAGGACAACGCTTCCCAGGGGAGAAGTCTCTGGTGCAGACTGACAGCAGGACTCTGGGGTTTGTCCATCTGCTCCTTTCCTGCTGCGGGCATTAGAGGTCGGTCTTTGCTACAGAAGAAAGTGACAAAAATGCCACTGCAGACAGAGTCCAGGTGCATGAGCACGGTTCCTTCCATGCCACAGCTCGAGGGGTCAAGACCCTTCAACCATGGGTCCTCCATGACTTCAGCAACCAGTCCCGTGGCCTGGTTGGGGGCAGCGCCTCTCAGTCTCCTACAGTCGAACTCCACCAGGGTGGCTTTGCACCATTTCTTCTAAATATCATCTCTCTGCTTTGGCTTCTCGCACAGCAACTACTAGCCTGTTTCCCCGAGTCACTGCTCTCTCACTGTCCACTGTCAGGTTGGGGCAGATGAGCTACATTGCCGGACACTGGGAGAGGGACCCCGGATAGCCAGTTGAGGTCAATGCCTCCACATTACCGCAAAATCCAGGTGCACATTGTTACACAGTCATGGAGAGGTTGGCTCCACTTGCCACCATCTTTCCTTTGCTCTAGATTTGAAATTATGCGGAGGGCCGCTCTGAGGACTTATGCAGGCCTTCTTTATTTAGTGTCTTTATTCACACAAAATTGCTTTTTGCGTATCTTCTGGTGCTTCCACTTCCAAAGAGCCGTCATCTGTGAGCAGAGATCTATCAATTATTGGCAACTAAAGCAGGAGTGTCTCCTCAAGGTATAAAGATCTAGTTCTGCAACCCTTGATGCGTCCGTAACCAAAATGCAACAGAGCTGACAAAGCCCTCTGTCATTCCTCGGATCACGGGGAGTGGGTTAGAGAGGATGCCATTGACACACATGCATCCAGCAATACCACCCGCTCCCTGGAATGACAGCCTTAAAACCCTGGGAACTTCACAGGGCGAATATTGCTTGTTTAGAAACTGTCAGAACCCAAGCCTGCCAAGGTTGCTCATCTAGGAAAATGTCAAACTCATACACTGAAATATATTGCTCTTCATGATTTTCAAATGCAAATGGGGTGGAGACAGTTGCTCCAGGTTAGGAACCTCCCCACCCCCAATGCAAAGCCTTTCTTGAAATTTAGAGACAGCAATAGCAATGGGTATCTTCAATGAGCATTCTACAGAGTTTTGGAACTTTTTAAACCAAATGACTATAATTTAAGGATAATGTAAGTTTATGCATGAGCAAAAATGCTTCCAAGAAATAAAAAGGCAAGTCACTGGGGTTTTTCTGATTAAGTGCCCCAAACTGTAGCCTGACAGCTGTCACCAGTACCACCACGTTACAGAGTCAAAGTCAGCATTCCATGATGTGCTCTGGATAGCGTCTGCTGGGTTACAAGCTTTCTGTGTGGCTTTCTGAACTGTTCCTAAAACTGGGAGGTTGTTTTCCCAAGTAGATTTGGGGAGATTGGGCATACCTGACTGCTGACAATCTTCTTTGTTACAAAAAAAAAAAATCAAGAAAACTTTGAATCGGTTGATTCAGATGCTCAGGTTTATTATAGACACCCAGGCGTCAGGGCCCATGGGACTTCCCTGCCCCCACCCCTGCCCCCAACCCTGTATCTGAATCTGCTGCTCTGGTCCTGAGTTCCCACTGTTCAAGTTCACCTGTTTCATGACTGTCTGCTCCCTTTCTCCCAAATGGAGTGGTTCCAGGGGGAGGTTTGGGTGGGGAGTCCAGAAAACACATGGTGTTCACCAGCGGATGTCACCTCCTTTCCCCTCCTCCTATACTGTACCAGCTGGAAGGTGCAACAATAAAACACATGGATGTTGGGGCGTTTTGTCAGGAGGAGCCAGTCAGCTGTGAGTTTATGGAGCGTGAGAGTGCACGCCCAGGCTTTCTGGCACTCTGTCATCTTTGCCAAGAAAGGAACCCTGGAACACCTTTTACATAAAATGCAACCCAGCTGACCACCCTCGACCTTCAGGTCCCCACACTCTTCCCACTGTGAGGACAACGTCCCAACAGATTCCCAGCATGGCCTGGGCTTCTTTTCTGATTTTGTCTCTTAAGAAAACAATACAGTTGAAATTCTCTTTTCTACCTCAGCAGCTGAGAATTAAACGCAATTATAAAATATCAAAGTCAGAGGATATGCTCCTTGTGGGAGGTGTTCACTGCACGTATCAGAAGAAAGGGCATGTACGTCTCTGGAGAAACGGAAAGACAACTGTTCTGGCCCTCCACCTGGTGACGTTTCCTCACATGGAAGAATGATGTCATGGTTGCATTTTCATTCTTCACATAAACTTTTTCCTGTCCTAATGTCCTCTAGGTCCAAAGGGACATGCCAGACAGTAGGTGGCCACAGTCTACTAGAGAAGACACCACGGGAAAGTGAGAGCAGGGTATGTACAGGAATCCAGATCAAGCCCCCAGACGAAATGTGCCTTCTGTATACGTTGAGCGTGTGCACCTGCAGTTGTGTTTAGGGAGCACGGATTTTGGGGAGTGGCGCCTGATGAAAATGGGACACGTTAGGCATGATGGGAAACAAAGGACATCAGAGCCTATACTCAGGGGTCTGAGACACAGAGAGGTGCAGTACCCACCTTATTTGTTGCATCAATAAACTTGACTCCTTTATATGAGACGGAAAGGATAATAGTAGGGACCTTCTTCATTTGCTCTGTAGACTTCTGAAATCAAAATTAGAAAGCTGTCAGAGCAGTTTGTGTTGCATGGCAACTAAAGTACACATTTTTTTCTCTTGAAAGATAAAAATGAGCTCAACAACATACACCCCCCACCAAACACACACCAGACACACTCTAATTTAAGTGAGTGTCTACCTTCCCCTGGTCTTAGCTATGGTTTGGGCTCATAAAGAGTCTGTCTTGCACTTCAGGATCTAAAAAGAGCTTGTTCTGCAGCTTCATGTGGGTGAAGGAATACTCCTTTTCCCCGACTCCAAAGGGAGAATGAACAGCTCTGTCTCCTACTGCAATTTCAAGTGACGATTCTCTTGACTCGAGTGAAGCCATGTCAGGTTGAACTGCAAGGGTGAGTCCAGCATTAACAGAATGTATGATGCTGCTCCTTTTTTCCTAGTCACTCTCTCTCATCAAGGGGCAAGGTATGTCTACATACATACTTAAAAGGGGGGTTTGAACTACATCGCTGTCCATCTTCCTCAGACCTGGTCAAATCTGTGAAAGCCGAGAGTCTATTTACAGTCTGTTTATTTTAGTCTATCTATCACTGTGACCACATGGGACATAATACCGCCTGTAACAACTAAGCTGTGTGGGCGAAGTCTGAGTTTTGAGCCACAGCAAAAGCAGCCAGTCCAAGTAACTCACTTTATCACTGTGCGTTGCTCTGTTCTCTTAGGCTAAGTTCTTATGGCAGATGCTCACACCGGCTCACTGAGCTTAGAGCTTACAGCTTCTCCAGCTCTATGCATCTGCACAGAGTTTCCCGTGCTTCAGTGTGTGCCTTTTCTGTTCAGTTTTCCCACACATCCCGGGTCACCAGCAGTCGGTTCACTTCACTCCCCGCTACAGACACCCCCCTGATAACCACGTCAAACCTCCAGGAAAACCTACCTGACAGTTGGCCTGATGGGTGTTCCAGACAAGACAGGTGGGAACACAACAGGAAAGAAAATACATAAAAAGGTGAGCGGAAACCATTTCAATAATTCACTGACAGCATACATTCATTAAAAAGTAAACAGAACGGGCTTCACAGCCCTATGGACATGCAGCGGAACGGCTGTTTGAGGAAGGCTGAGGGCTTCTGCACACCCGTCTCCCCTTGTCCTTTTCTGTTTTGTCATTGTTCTGTTCACTGCTTTGCACACTCGGATGACAGACACACGAGAACCTCCTGCTTTGAGCATTCCACAAGCAGCTCTCTTATGTGGATTAAGGGACTTGGGAGAAAATAAGAACTTCTAAAATCTCTTCATACACATATCATCCAATTTTCCATTTTTAAATTCTGACACGTGACCCGAACAGAAGAAGGCTTTGAGTCGGACGGTGTGAGTGGACAGCCATTGAACTCAATAATGATGGCTGTGTTGCCTCCTTCACTCTAGTCACTGAAAAGGTGTTTCACACGCTCCTGATTATTTTGTCACATCTGTTTGATAGTCACTATACCTGTTTCAAAGATAAAGGATTACTAAGAGGATTACTACTCAATATTTATTAGGTGTTTCATACAGCATTGAAAAATGCAGCTCTTTTGAAGGGCTTTTTAACTAGTTTTAAAATGACCCAGACTCACCACTTCTCTTAAAAGAGATATTATGAAAATGGAATGTAAGGTTAGGTACTTTTATCTTTTTAATGCTTGGTCCAACCCACTCTTAAGAATGGGCAGGATAAATCAAAGGCAAGGCTAGAAGAAATGACCTGTTGTGTGCTGATTTTAAGGCGAAGCAGTGGGCTGAATTCTGGAAAGAGAGAGGTCTGTGGCCAGCACAGGCAGTAAGGTTTGGTGGGCTAATGTGTGCTGGTGAAGGATTCTTTGCCAAGAGTAACGGTGAATAGCAACAAGACACCTGACTCATCTCTTGCCATGAATATATCTTCCTGAACAGATCTATTGGTAACACAAAACAACATATAGCTAACGTAAGGTTTAAATACCAACATTTATTTAGTGATTAAGAACCCGCCATCCAAAATTAAAATTTTTTTAAAAACCCATTGGTCATTCATTTCGGCAGTTGAGTGGTTACATTAGACAGCTCACTGAGCTCACTGTTGGAAAAACTCAGGGTCCACTTTAGGGGATGTGAGAGAGACCTCAAATTGTGTGCAAGCTGCTGCCTGCTGAGCAGGGCTGCCTGAAGTGCTGGGTTGAGAAGGATTCTGAGCCTGTGTCTGGGCTCGGTGGGAAAGAGGGAGAGGAGGAGCAGCACACTCCTGGTTGGGTCTGACACAATGAACAGCTACAGTACGAATATTGACAATGCGACAGAGATATGAACAGAGTGTCTCCACAGCTGGCTTTTAAAAACTGAACAGGACTTTTCCAGGTGGCAAAAGAGGACAAGAGAGGCTGTTTTAGCAGCAGAACCAACATGCACATGCACACACACCTGGAAATAAGGAAGACTGTGGAGGGTGTGGGGAATTGGTGTGAGATGAGGCTGGTGCAGTGCGTTTCGAAGACTTTGAGTAGGGAGGGACACAGTCAAATCTGTGCTGCGGGGAGAGAGCTCTGGTGGTTGAATGGCCAGGAACCAGGAGAGGCTGAGGGCAGGGAGGCGGGAAGCTGTGGTGCAGATTCAGACAAGAGACCCTAACCCTTGGGTAGAAGCAGAGGCACTGGAGATGGACCAGGGAGCCACAGTTCCGGTGAGGAAGAATCAGGAGGATCTGCTAAATGACCCACCACTGAGGATGAGTAGGCAGAAGGATGTCACAGGTAAAGAGGACGTTCACTGAGATAAGGAATACTGGAGGGGAGCATGCTTTTGCATGAAATCCTTTTGAATGTGCTCAGGTGGATCATGAGGTGGAGATATCCAGTGGGAAATTAGAAACAAGAATCAGATCTGGAAGTCCACCCACATAGAGGGGGTGGCTGAGGAGATGGGAGCAAAGGAAGAGGCTCAAGGAGTGAACGGAAGGAGGTCTGGGAACTACCCCTTGGGGAAAAGTGACTGCGTCAGGGCTGAGGCAGGAAGAAGAGTCAATGAAGGAACCTGAAACAGAGTTGGAAGAAGCCTGAGAGCCGGAAGTCAAGAAGATTCCTTAGAAGGTGGGAACAGTGCCCAAAAATCTGTGGCTAGCTCAGTGGCTGGCACACAGAGGAGCTGGGACTTGCATTGGGTTGCCTCTAGAAACTTTGTTGCTGGTTTATTAAGAGCTGCTTCAGGAAAAAGGTGGCAGCAGACAAAGACAAGAGCACAGAGAGTGCCCGGGACAGGGAGTGGAGCTATGGAGCAGAGGGCGGGTGGGGACACACGCTCTTCTGCTGAAACCGAGGCACCAGGGCGATTTCTGTCCTGGCACAGGTTCCAAACCATAGGCTCAGCCAAGCTAAACAGGGAAGAAAAGTAAGGGGTGGTTGTGTCTTTTTCTTTGGAGGGCGCCAAGAATCCCCACTCTCCTCGGGGAGACAGGGAGACATGGAGGCAGCACTGGGTGCCAACGATGCAAGCCATGCATGGGCACCTGTGAATGACAGTGGGGGGTGACCGTGCATTCCTGTCTGACACCTGCTGGGACCCCATAGCCTGAGTGACAGAGCACGCACTGCCAGGCAACACTGGTTTCTAGGACCTACCTGCAGCTTTGCTGCAGAGTCCGGACTCCCACATGTGTTGTGAAAAATCCAGGCTTGATTGGTTTGTGGAAACCAAATTCTCCTCGCCAGGCCCATTTTCGCAGTCAAAGGCTCTGGGCAAACCCTGTTTATGGAGCTCTTTTGTTTCTAGTTGCTTTTTCCTCCACCATACTCTGTGCGTTTGGGAGGCTTCCCAGAGTCTGGGAATTCTCTGTCTTCAGGGTCAACTTTACAGGACAGTCTCATCTGTCACGAGGACCTCTGGGTACCTAGGCAGCTCGTGTTTGATGCCCCCAATTCACCTAACCTCTAGCAGGGGTGTCCAACCTTTTGGCATTTCTGAACCACATTGAAGAATTATCCTGGGCCACACATAAAATAGATTGTGACACGTAATCACAGAAAAAGTCTCATAATGTTTTAAGTCAATTTACAGTTTTGTGCTGGGCCGCATTCCCAGCCATCCTGGGCCGTGTGTGGCCTGCAGGCCGCAGGTTGGATACCCCCGTACAGCGGCCTGGTTTCCGCTGAGACAGTCAGAGTGCTCTACAACCACACCTCATTCAGTTTCCCAAGTTAAGGTGATCATCCTTTTACTTTTCCAAGAGAAACATTTAGTTTATAGAACTAATGTTACATTTCTTTTTTTATTGTCGACACTATTACAGATGCCCCGCTTTTCCCCCCTTTGCCCATCGCCACCCAAGCCCCACGCTCCCTCCTTCCCTCTGGCCATCACCACACTGGTGCCTGTGTCTGTGAGTCATGTGTGTGTGTCCTTTGGCTAATCCCTTCACCTTCTTTCATCCAGTTAATGTTAATTTCTGAAACCTAAAATAAGTGCAGCTTTTGAATCTTAAATTGGAAAACAGCCTTACATTTGGCACTTGGGTTTATATTGTCTGTAAGCATTACACAGAACAGGGATCAGAATTTCATATCTGGAGGTAGACACCTGGACTACTGTTTTTAACAGGTAAAGTGATTAAACCCTTTTACAGCATTTTTTTTTTTTAAAGAGAGATTTTTGGATTTGGCAAGGATAGAAATCACTATCTTTTTTCCTTTTTCATTTATTAATCACGACAGCTGGGAATTTTTGTATCAGGTCAGAAATTACCACTGGTGCTTTTTATTTTAGCCTTAAAACATGTCCTGAACATGAGGAAGAGTTTCTCATTTTCTAATGCAGAATCAACAGTGCAAGAGCATCCTCGGGAGACCGCAGGGGTGCTCCTCTGATCACAAGGGTGGTGAAGAGCAGACAGGCCGACCACCCAGGGCACTAAGCCTCGAGCTGTAATGCTGGGTTTGATGGTTATATTCCTGATACGAGTCTTGCATGCCCCATGACCAGCAAAGAGAAGGACAAGAGTGAGGTGGCCTGTGGGGATCATGTCGCTGCCCCTTCATTCTTTCAATGCCCTGATCATTTCCAGTGTTTTTTAAGCACAGACTGGGGACTAGCTTTCCGGATGCTCTACCACCACCCAACTTGGAGTATAATTTTAACCCACGTATGGCTGCCCCGAGAATGCTTTCTGGTTAGATATTCAGTGCTGAGTCATTACAGTTAATTTTGCCATGTAATACTTTCCTTAGTTTCAAAGCTTAATTATTATACTCAGTTTCAGGAAGTAAATTAAAATGGGATCAAACAATTATGTTTGGTAGCCCTAAGTTAAAAACAATACACAAAACAAGCATTATTATCGTGATGCTGTGTGCAGTGACACTAGGTGTGTTCCAGGGGTGATGAGGGACAGAGAGCAGATCACAGATTGGCCACCGGACGTGAACTCTTACCCATTGGAACTCAGTCTAAAGGTCACTTTCTGGGGAAGGCCTAATGGGATGGCTTACCTCTTGCCCCCCCCCCCCGCCCCCCCCCTAACAACACACCCCGTGACCTCTGCCCTGGGTCTCCGGATTGTCTGTTTCCCTCACAACATGGGAGTTCCTTGAGGATGGCCCACACCTTACTCAATTTGTCTTCTCCATAATGACTAGCACACGGACTTAGGTTGAACCCCATGAAATTGCCATTGTTATGGGTCAAAAACGGCTGAATATCAGCAATTTCATAGGGTTCAATCTAACAGCTGCGGACAGCCGTGACTGTTGAATGAAGGATCAGTGAACCCATGTATGGTAATGAACACGACGCCAGCACTGCCACAGGGCCAGCCTCTAAGCACGCACAGAGCTCAGCAAACTTTTTGGGAAACCCAGTGCCCAGACAGAGCCAGGCAGGGAAGCCTTCGAAGAACTTGGAGAAACACGGATGTGCGTAAAGATGCACCAAGAGATTCCTACGAGGTGGCAAAAGCTTCACAGTTCTCATGAGTTTTCAGCCTCAAGGAGAGAAGCCTTCATTTCTGCAACAGAAATCGAGTTCAAATTGCAAGCAATGAGATGAGGAAAGGCTTCTTAAGAGGGCAGAATGATTACTAGGGGCCACTGGAAGTATCTCCTGTAGGATACTTTAAAAATAGTCTGGACTTTCATCTGTCACTAATGACTTAGGGGTAAATCTCATTTGGCTGGGAAATAAGGCTAAATGACCTCTCAAGGGCTTTTCTAGTCATAGGAACTCTGATACAAAGGCAGTGTGAACACAGAGCCTGTGGAAGACCACATGACGGGAACAGACCTTGGGCAAGCTACCATTCAAACTACTCCTCCGGCATTAGACACGGCTGCTCTCCCCTCAGGGTAGCTCACACCCTGGCCAAATCTGGTGCAGTGCAAAGTGGTGCCCTGTATCTCTATTCCCCCAGCTGGCTTCCAGGCAGTGTGGCAGAACAATTTGACCAGGGCAGCCTGTCTCCACAGCAGCCTTACTGGAATGCCCAGTGCACCAAGGCTGTGGTTCTCAAACTTTCCAGGGCATTTGAACCACAAGGAGGGCTTGGTAAATAATAGACTATAGGGATTCACTCCTGGAGTCTCTGATTTGGTAAATGCTGTGAACTGAGTATTTGTGTCTCACCAAAATTCCTATGTTGAACTCTAACACCCAATGTGATAGTCTTAGGAGGTGGGGCCTTTGGGAGGTGATTACGGCATGATGGTACAGCCTCATGAATGGGGTTAGCGTGCTCATAGAGACCTCCCAGAGCTCCTGTGCTGCTCCTGCCAGGTAAGGGCACAGTGAAAAGTCCACTGCCTGTGAACCAGGAGAAGAGCTCCCACCAGACACAGAACCTGCCAGTCCCTTGACCTTGGTCTTCCTGGCCTCCGGCCCTGCGAGAAGTAAATTTCTCCGAGTGTATAGTATTTTTGTTATAGCACTCTGAATGGACTAAGCCTGAGGTACGGCCTAAGAGGTTTTCCATTTCTAATACATTTCCAGATGCTGCCCGACTGGGGACCACACTTTGAGAATTTCTGCTCTAAAAATGCAGTCGATCAGTTTGATTGAAAGTCACTGCCAGAGCCACTCTCCGCTGCTGGGCAGGTAACTCAGATGTGCTGCACCCCACATTAGTTCAGGGGGAAGTTAATTTATCAAAACACACTCTTCTCCACTTGACAAGTGATTTCCCAAAATCCTTAGTTAGCATTTAACTGCAGCTCATGGTCTTCAGCGCAATTAAGAATTATTGAATTCTCCCATGATCTCCCCGGGACTGTGGAAGTGCAAAGCGTTCCTCATATGAAATGAAGAGCTCAGGTCGTAAAGACAGATTGCAGAGTTACACCTAGAAGAGATATCAGTCAGACACAGTTGGTAAGCCCAGGGGTCATGCCGAGGACGTATGAAAGCTCTCCTGTTCTCCCTCAACTAGAAGCACACCCAGAATATTAAGTGTGTGCCCCAAGAGACGCGACATGCAAATAAATGTCAGCGTATGCTCATGTCCGGCTTCTGGGAGTCTGAACTGGAACAAGGTTTTTGGAAGGCAGTTTGGCAATTCTCACCCAGTTTCAGGGTGTGTATGCCCTTTGACACAGCCATTGTATGTTTCGTGGCTTATTCTACGGAAGTAATCAGACCAGTTTAAAAGATTTAAGTGCAGGGATATTACCCATAGTATTGGTTATAGTTTGAAAAATTTGGAAATGACCTAATGATCAACAAGAATTGGTTAAATAAGTTTGGTTCAGTTATAAATTGGAATACTGATCAAGTACCACAGATAATATTGAGGGCGAATATTTATTAAAATAAAAATATTTGAAATTATATTGTGTTTACAAATAGATTATAAAACAGTATGCACAGAATATTTCCTTTTCTTTTTTTGTAGAAAAGCGATGCCTACGAGTATATAAATAATCAGTCTGGAGAATTACATACAAACAAGGTGTTAACAGACAGGTGTTTACCACTTCTGGGTGGTATATTTACAGTGGTTTTTATTTCTCCTTTCTCTATCTCTATTTTAAACTTGGGTAACAATGATTGTGCATTGCTTTTGTAATTTGAAAATGTAAAGGCTTAACAATTTATGAGTTTTTCAGTTAAAAAAGACAATTGTACATGTGTGAAAAAATATACTGACTTTTCAACCCATCGCTTGTAAGTATAACTAAAAACTGTGTTTGCATCTGTGTGTGATCATCTCGAATGTGTGAAGGGATCCACCGATATGCCCCTTGCTCCAGGACGCACTGTGGTGTGCTGAATAAGAGCCCAGGACGGCACGTGTGGGTTCCTGTCTCAGCGTCACCCCTGCTGAGCTGCGTGGCTACGTATTTACCTCTCGGTCTCAGTTACTTCATCTGTAAAGTGGATATGTTAATACAGCATCTACTTAGTAGGGCTGTTGTGAGGGTCACATAACTCAGTGCTGAGCATGCAGGGAACATGGATAGATTTCAGCTACTACTGTTACTTTGAGAATGAGTGCTTTCCCTTAGCTTTGGAAAGCACACCATCCCACTGGCGAAAGAAAACAGAAGTAACATCAAAACGTGAGCATGACTGCCCAGTCTCCAGGCTACAGGCTAGGACGGCAGCGGAGTAAGACCGGCTGCAACAATCAACATGCAGCAGAGCAATCTGGCTGGACTGGCGACCACTGACTCAGCACATTTACAAAGAGAGTTGAACACAAGTGGGAATTAAAGACAGGAGTGGGTGTGACATGGGAGAAAAGCCATGAACAAGAGCAATAAAAACAAAAATAAAAAATAAAGAGAACTAGGGTATGAAGAGCAAAAAGTACACATGATCAAAGCTAAGCAATGAGGAGCTAGAAATGTGGTTGTTGCTTTGCGTGTGGTGCTATTTTAATACATGCACATTTTAACCCCTCCCCAGCCCCCACCCCCAACATCCGCAGTTATGGGCTTAGACCTGTGTTTATCTGACTTGTGTAGCACCTGGGAGAGAGTGACGACAAAATATTCGGTTGCCCTTTGACACTTGGGCGACAGAATTTAGAAATATAAATTGTTTATACGTTTTTCCCCGCCTGTTTCCTAAGTAGTCCCTAATATTATTTCTGAAAATGACAGTTCCTCATAGAAGGTATTTGAGGGGTTTGTATAAGCACAGAACTAAACACAACTTTAGTTTGAGTCTCTTCTAAGAGGGAAAACAGGCATCATAATTTAACATTTCCATCTGATTCTAAAATCTAACTTCTTTCGAGCTTTCCAATGCATTCTCCACCATTAATTGGTTTCCTTATAAGCATAGGAAAAAGAGCCTTCCCGCTTCAACCAAGGCACAGTCCCTTGGAGATACACATGTTGGAAAGTTCTACTAGAACTGCTTCCAGACTGAAGGCTTAAAAAGCACACAAGTTAAGGGGGATGGACTCGACAAGAAGTCTGAACGATGGTAACGCTATCTGCGCCCCTTGGGAAATAATGGTTCTAAAACCTAAATACACTGGAAGATATGCTTACTCCTGACTTCAAAAGTAATTTAAAAATACTTCCTTTCTTATATCAGGAAGGCAGATTTCAACTTTACTGTGTTGAAAACAGATATTTCTTTCTCCCTCTTTTTTTACTTTTTATTATTTTTTAAAGATTTTATTCATTTATTTTTAGGAGAAAAGGAGAAAGGGAGAAAAATACCAACATGTGGTTGCCTCTCACTCACCCTCCCCCCACACTGGGGACCTGGCCCACAACCCAGGCATGTGCCCTGAGTGGGAATTGAATTGGTAACCCTTTGGGTCACAGGCCGGCACTCAATCCACTGAGCCACACCAGCCAGAGCTCTCTCTTTTTTCTAAAGAGAAATTTCTTTGAGTAGAAACACCCATGAACAACACTAACCATCAACTATGGGATTAGAGCATGTCAGATTTCAGAGAGTATTAAATTAAATATAATGGCCTACCTCTTACAGCCACAGATGCCTCCTAATAATATATTTAACTAGGGAAGCGGCAGAGTACTGTATATTAGTGGTAATTATGTCCTGGGGCAAAATTCAGAACTGGGGGCCGTGCTGTGTGTAAATCTAAGGAGGCAGACTGGAATGGTAGAACGTCATCTGGCAAAGCCCTCATTTCACCCAGCACTGTGTATCTCAGAGTCTTTGAAGTGGGAGCCACTCACCCACAGAGGACGCCGAGAGGCCACAGCAATGGATTCATCGCTTTGTGAAGTTCAGTTCCGTGGACACATTGTTTAAAAGAGGCAGCTCCCGACTGATTTAGGAACAAATTACCATCCCAAAATATAAAACTGCAAAATTACATACACCATGTAATCTATAGTTTTCCTGGATTTTTTCTCCTATTGGACAATGGCCTTTAACAACTGGAAAGAGGGATGTGGGGTCCCTAAGTTTATAATACTCTATGACACGTTGTGTACAGAGAACGCTGGGTAATGGTTGGAACACTGGCATTACAGCTGGAGAAAAACCAAGGGACGAATCCAGAGTGGATCTATCCATCAATTTCCTTGTTTTTCAAACATCTGGAGGAAGAGGTCTGCGTGTTTTGAGATTGTACCGACCCAGGCCCCTTACAGGCACTACACTTCACTGAGCTGTCCCAACCACCTCACAAGGCAGCTATTACACCGTAGGCCCTGGGGATGCCATGTCCACGGCTTCTGCCTTCTCAGGGATGTGGGCATGAGCAACCTTACACGAGCACGGAGATGCTGCAGGTCCTGTACCAGACCACTGCGATCGAGAGTCCCGATCTTTTTGCAGGTGGAAGGTCTTGCCTTCCATTTGTAAAACAAATGCAACACCTGTGAAGCACGGACAAGCAGAGTGCCATACAATGAGGTCTGCTGTGCAGTGTGAGGCGAGCTGTGACAGAGGGGAGTCCTCTGTTCTAAGGAGCAAATTGCAGGGCACTGTATTCAGGACCCCAGAGCTAATGCTTCCTCTCAGAAATGCTCTCAGAAGCAATGTCATAGAGGGCAGGAGAGAGGGTGGGAGGTGGGGATGGGTGGAGATAACTGTACTTGAATAAGGAAAAATTACAATAAAAAATTTAAAAAATAAATAAAAATAAACATTTGGTCTTTGAAAGGTATATATATATATATATATATATATATAAAATGAAAGAAACAAAGACTGTCTCTGAGCACCGATTTAGCTGGAAAACCCGACCAGTAATGTAAAGGCATCACTAAGTGACTCTGCTCAGATTAAATAAATATCTTTGACAATTCCTCACACATTACTAATAAATGTTTTTAGGTTTTAATTTTAAATAGAAATGTCTCCCAAGCTGTCATAAGTAAAGGAAAGAAGCAGTCAAGTTGTACTACTAAGGAGCAAAATATATAATTCACAGAAATTGTTCTTTCAAAAAGCGTGCCTCAATATCGAGGCATATCCAATCTCTGAGGCTTTTATTAATGAAAACTCTAAAAGATAAGGCAAAAACTGCAGTTTCACTTAAAAATATTGTCAGGGTTTAAGGCAAATTCCTATTGATTCTTCTTCACTAGACACAATTCAGAAGACAGTTTTAAGAGGACCATTACTTAGGGTTTGAATCCAGCGGGGGAAAAATCTTAAGATGAGAACCTGCACGCAAATGTTTCTAGCAGTTACATTCATCATTGTCAAAGCCTGCAGGCAACTCAGTTGGCCTTCAATAAGTTCATGGAAAAACAAACTATGGTACCTCCGCACGATGAATATTTGGTGACTTAAAGAAGAGTTCTGAAGCCACAAAAGACAGGGAGAACCCTGAAGTGCATATTGCTATGTCAAAGGAACCAGTGTGCAAAGGGACCACACTGCATGACTCCAGCTGTACAGGATTCTGGAAAAGGCAAAACCACGGAGACAGTAAAGGTTGGTGGTTGTCAGAGGTTAGGGGGACAGGGAGAAAAGGGGTGCACAGGGGAGGCAGAGGGGAATATTAGGAGTGAACTTTTCTGTGATATTGTAATGGTGGATACATGACCTTATGCAAACGTGAAATGCCCAGACACTATGTAACATGAAGAGTGAATTCAAATGTAATCACAGACTTTAGTTAATAATAACATCTCAGTATTGACTGTGACAAATGAGTCACACTAATGCGAGGTGTCAGTAATGAGGGTGACTGTGGGGGGGGTGGTGATGGGAGTGTACATATGAGAACTCTCTGTGCTTTATGCTCAATTTTTCTGTTAACTGCTCTAAAAAAGTAAAGTCTATTAAAAAAACCTTAAGATAGTCTCAGAGAAAACAGACTGGCTAACCTGAATGAACAGAGAAGTGGTTCCACATTATAGAATGACGTAAATTTTGTGCTACTATCACCTCACACATGTTAGTGTGTTATGGCATATTTTTAATTGAAATAATCTGTGTATAATGGCACACCAGGAGATTAGTGTAGAATTATCTTTATTCCAGAATTGGAGAGGACCTTAAGGATGAATAGACAGGTTTAGATAAACTCAGAAATGATCCAACTGTGACTATCAAACACTGCAAATGATTCTGAGAAGGGAGAACTGTGTTTAGTTTCTGCAAAGTGAATGTGCTAAAGGAAGTGCTGTGGGGGAAAAAAAACACATTTTTCCAGTCTTTACGGACGCAGTAAAATCTCGCCTAAAATTTTTATTTATGTTAACATATTGGAATATAGCCCAAATTACTATATATGTCTGTCCCTAAATGGTTTAATTTAGCCAGTGTGAATCTTATAGGGTCTTTGAGGGTTCCTCAAGCTGTTTCTTTATCAATATAAATGATCCATTTTTTCAACAATTGTAAAACTCAGGACAATAAAGGTGGTACTGGCTGATTACAGAGGTAGTGAGGCCTGGGGTGCGGAGGGTGGGTGGTGGAGTAGACTGTCAAGGTTCAAATCCTGGTTCCACCACTGGGCTGGGTGACCCTGGGCGAGCCTCTGCTTCCCCATATGTACAGGGGGGCAATAGTGATACTTACTTCATGACTAAATGAATTGATGCACACGATCATTTGTGTACGGCCTGGCACACGGGTCTCAAGTGTTCATTGTTATTAGTCCTAATAAACTGGTTTAGGAGACCATGCCTGTATGTCATTTTGGGGACCATCTACGGTAATCCCTCAGGGTGATGGCAACACGAAGATACCTCTATGGTGACACCTCTGCTACTTTGGGGCCAGGACATGTTAACGTGTTGGACTTCTCCACTGGGTCGTGAACCCAGTGAGAGCAGGAGCCAAATCTTAGTTTTCTTTGTCACCGCGCTGCATGTGAGAAAATAGTTCCCAGAATAAGGAACCACACTGATTTACTTCCTCCTGGGAAAGAAATGTTCGCTTCAGCTAAAATGCATGCTGCTGAATTTAAACCTTCTTTTTTCAATTAAGGGAGTAAGCCAGGGTGCCCTGACCGGAGTGGCTCACTCAGGTGGCTGGGACTTGTCCTGCAAACTGAAAGGTGGCTGGTTTGATTCCTGGTCAGGGCACATGCCTGGGTTGTGGGATCGGTTCTCATTTGGGGTGCGTGCAAGAGGCAACCAATTGATGTTTCTCACATAGATGTTTCTCTCCCTCTCTTCCTCCCTCCCTCCCCCTCCCTCTAAAAATAAGAAAATAAAATCTTAAAAAAAA
>VMDR010010882.1:0-29718 GCA_007922815.1 Macrotus californicus
AAAAAAAAAGAAAATGTAAATGTATTTGCCAGTGGAGAAAAAACTGTTTCTTCAAGTTATGAATGTGTTCATAAATTTTCCAATCTAAAGCATGCTAATTACTTACTTTTAGTTGTCACTAAAGGTTAAGAATTTTAATTAAATTAGGAAAAAATATATAGTTTTAGTAACGAAAGGTATAAATCAAAGCCTGTGTTAAAGATAAAAATAAAACACAAAGAATTCCATGGTCTATTAGACACAGGAGCAAGAGGTGTCTGTTATTTCTAGCCAATATTGGCCCCCAGAGTGGTCATTAATTAAAACAGATATTTCTATAACTGGAATGGGGGGTGTGACGTGTTAAAGAAACATTAAGAATCCTCCTTGTTTATGTCGTAGCCATGACCTTCTACTGTAAAAATGAACTATAGGTGTCCTGTCTCCTGGGGAGAAGTAGCCCTTCTCCACGGAAGACTAAGCACCATTTTTAACTCAGTACCTGTGAACACTGATCGATTCCTTGGGGAAGAACTGGCTATTCTCCCGAAAGGACTGGTTAGTCAATGAGCCAGGTAAGGCCCTAGGAGAGTAAACACATTTGTCTAAAACAGAGGCCTCCCCCATCCTTCCCACTTTCCTTGCAAACTATCAACTTAGGAGCTACCAGGTCCTGAGAACAGCAGCACAATTATCTTGCTGCTCAAACTCATTGCAGCTTGCAGAAACAGCAGGGGGCCTGTCTTTCCAAGCAAAGAAAAAAAATGACACTTTTAAACTGAGGTTGTTTTTCAGCCGCCACTTGAGCCTCTTTTGCGCTGCTCCCTGCCTGTTGCCTGAAGCCAAGGGTTAAGGGCTTAAAGCCAAGAGGAGCCTTCCCAGGAGGGCGAGGATCAGAACCGCCCCACCCAGGGCTAAACAGGAAAAGGAATAGGAAAAAGTTAAAGGACTCTTCCTTTATCATTCCCTTAGCTAAAAGGGATCATGAGAGATGTGCTTTTTCTGTCCCTGTGTTTAATAATTCACAACCTTTAGAGAGATTTCACTGGAAAGTTTTACCTCAAGAGATGTTAAACAGTCCCACCATTTGTCAGCATTTTGCTCATCAGGCCGTTCAGCCAGTAAGAAATTTATTTACCAAAAGTGTTATTCATCATTACATGGATGACATCCTGGTTGCAGCTCCCTCACAAGATATTCTAAAGACAACTACCTCCTTTCTTAAAAACTCTGTGGCCTCTGCTGGACTAGTAATTGCTCCAGAGAAAATCCAGAATTCAGCGCCTTGGAAATATTTAGGCTATATTCTTTTTGACAGGACAATCCGGCCCCAAGTACTTCAAATTATTCCACCCAAGGATTTAACTCTTAATCGCCTCCAACAACTCTTGGGAGCAATCAACTGGGTGCGACTCAGCCTTAGAATACCTACCCAAGAATTAACTCATTTATTCAATATCATTAAAGGAGACCGGGATCTTAATTCCCCTAGAAAATTATCCCCCGAGGCCCTACAGGAACTAACTACAGTAAATCAACATATTCAACAGCGACAATTAACTAGAATTAATCTACAATTCCTTATCTGGCTTTTCTGCTTCCCGACCTTAGGCACCCCAACGGGTCTTATAGGACAGCTGTCACCCCACTTAAATATGATAGACTGGCTTTTTCTTCCTCATCAGCCACAGCGCACTGTTACCACCTATGTAACTGTGTTGTGCCATCTTATTATAAAAGGGCGTGAGCGAACACAGCAGTTATTTGGATATGATCCTGCTTTTATTCACGTCCCTTTAACTCAAGTCTATTTGCAACAATTAGCAGTTCAGTCTTTAGAATTTCAGTGTGCCATGGCTGACTTCGTAGGAGGACTAGAAATTAATCTGCCCTCAGATAGGCTGCTTCAAAACATTCCCTTCCTTCAAATAAGGCTTGCAGAGAAAGACAACCCAACACCAATAACTGGGGTGAGAACTGTGTTTCTTGAAGGGTCCGGAAAAACCGGACGGGCTGCTATTGCCTGGCAACAGGGAAAAAACTGCAGGAATTTTGTGTCCTCAGGACATTCCTCTACTCAAAGGGCCAAGCTTTTCGCTGCAATCATGGCCCTGTGGCAATGGCCCCAGGAAGCTCTGAATACAGTCTGTGACTCAGGATATACTGTTTATACTATTCTGCATCTGGATCAGGCACTACTTAAGACTTCTATGGACCCCAATCTACTTAACTAGTTTTTGACCCTGCAGTCCCTCCTTGACAAGCGAGGACACCCCCTCTTTATTACTCATATTTGATCCCATTGGGGCCTGCCTGGCCCCCTGGTGGATGGTAACAATAAGGCAGATGCCTTAGTTAGTGTCCTCACTGCCTTCCAGCAAGCAAGGGCTTCTCATCAGTTTTTTCATCAAAACAGCCAGGTGCTCTGAAAGCAATTTGACATTCCTCCCTCCCAAACTAAGCAAATTATTAAAGAATGTCCTGATTTCCAAGCCCTTACCAAGGCACCTCCATCAACAGGAGTTAATCCTCCAGGACTAGGTTCTCAAATAATGTGGCAAACAGATGTCACCCATTACGCCCCCTTTGGAAAATTCAAATACATTCATATTTCTATTGATACTTATTCTGGCACCTTACATGCATCTGCTTTAACAGGACAATCTGCAAAAAAATATACAAGCCCATTGGCTTGAGGCCTTTAGTCATTTAGGATGGCCTCAGCAAATTAAAACTGATAATGGCCTGGCCCCAGATACCTTGTCCGTTCTACTCAGGTTTTCCTTCAGCGTTGGAATATCCAACATAAAACAGGAATCCCTTGCAATCCAAATGGTCAGGCGATTGTAGAACAGGCTCATCATATTCTTAAGAATCTTCTTAAAAAACAAAAAAGGGGGAGTCATGAGTCCTCCTCCCAAAATTTAACTATGTTAGCAATGTCTACCTATAGTTTTCTAAATTAAATTGTGATGGATCACTCTGTACTCCAATTGAGAAGCATTTTCAGACAAAAGAATCAAAACCGCCTTACCCTCAGGTTTTATATACAGATCCACTAGGAGATGGCTCTTGGCAGGGCCCTGTAGACCTCTTAACATGGGGAAGAGGGTATGCTTGTGTTTCCTTTCCTACAGGTCCTGTCTGGCTGCCAGCCAAAAGAGTAAAGACTTATCATGAGCAGGATAGACATCAAGCTCCACTACCTGGAGGCAAGAACCGATCAACTGACAGACCAGATGGCCAAGCTGACCCTGAACCACCAGAAGGAAACTAGACACCCATGGTGTCACACACGGGTCTGGGTCCACCAGCTGAGGAGGGTGGGGCCTGCCCCAATGATGGGGGCTGAGGCTCCGACGCCTCAACGCCCCAAACCCCCATAATGTTCCATTTAGGCATGTCCCCACCTCATGGGGGGATATCAAGGCTGTTAATGTTCAAGCTGAGGAGATTCTTGCTGAAACAAAAGTAAAAGACACCCCAGAAAACAGGTTTATTACTTACCTACCTGTCAGCCAATTCGGCTAAAACTTTGCTTTTAATTGCTATTATACTTTGCCTAGGCGGACAGGGCCTAGCTACGGAGGTTAATTCCTCTTACATCTATTGGAGTCACATTATTGATCCACCAGTATTTAAACTACATACCTGGTGGAATATTGAGCCTCCCTTTTCCACTAACAATACTCAGTGGACGGGAGGGGTGTGGATGCCCCCTGATGGCCCACTAGAAGAAAACAAACACTGGATGCCAGTGCCAGAAAATACTATTTATGCTGCCGAGCACTTGCCAGTTTGTTTCTCTGTTTTTATTGACACCTTATGCTTTCCCTTAAAGGAACAACTTTATGCTGCCCACAAAGAACAGCGCAGTGATCACTACCAGCTCTCCATGGTAGCCACAATTGGCCTGCGTACCCAGGAGGAGGTTTACCATACTTTCAAACCCCCTCCGGTTCCTCCTTGTACCATAGATGCTAGCCGTGATGACTCAGTTTTCTGGTCCTCATGCCAAGGACTGAATGGCACTGTTGAATTTCTCCCCAAAAGTCCTTTTGTAGTAGAGAATTGGGGAGCTAACTGGAGAATATTAGCTAAGCGTGATACAGTAACAGTTCCAGCTCAGCCCCAACAACTATATACTAATATGTGGTGGGAGGGGCCCGGCACTGGGGCACCTATTATCAGAATTGTTTCTCCCAACCACAGTAGCCCATGGCATTATAACTCTTGGAAAATGGGCTTGCCTTTTATTACTAGGAAGCATTTATATATAAAAATTGGTTGTGACACTAAGCATGCTCCAGGATGTTCATATCAGATTGACCCTCCAGAGCAAGGTTGGGTCACGGTTTGTACCTCACACCCCTTCCTATTTTTAGCAACCCCAGGAACAGCCCAAGTCTTTTATAACGAATCAGTGAAGATTTTGTCTGCATGTCCCTGTAGGCTCCAGATATGCCAGCTGCCTTACCCATTTCAATATTACTCAGTTAAATCTCACTACAGTTTATATAGTTAGAAGACAAGCTCAAGTATGGGTGCCAGTTGACGTGACCAGGGAATGGGAGGACCCCAATGACATAGTTGCCCTTAACAATGCACTGGCCTCTATATCAGTCCAATGCTCTGTTGGGACCCTAACTGCATTCATTGTCTCTGCTATAGTTATTGCAGCTACTGATGCCACGGCAACCGCGCCATTGTTGACTCAGTTCAAACTGCTCATACTGTTGACGTTCTCTTAACCAATACTGCTTTAGAAATGCTTCAACAGGCCCAGATTGATCAAGAGATTCTGACTCATCTTTCTGCAGTTGAATCAGCACTCAACTGGACTGGCCAGCACCAGGACGCACTAGTGACCCGCCAACAGCTGACCTGTGATCCTGGATTCGCCAAGCTGTGCATCACCCCGCTCCTGTGGAATTCCAGCCAGTATTCCCAGAGTGATATTCAACATCGCCTAAGAGGGGCTTTTTCTACCAATTTAAAAGGACAGATTGATAAATTGCAGCTGGAATTACATCAGCAGTTGCAGGATATTCAATGCTTGACTGAGGAAGAGGTTTCTTGAACCCTCCGTGACAATCTCGGATGGCTAGACCCAAAAAACTGGCTTCATGGACTCAATCTGAGAGTGTGGGTCTTTGAGCTGCTCATTGTTTACTGGTTCTAATAATGCTGTGTGTACTTCGATGCATTTGCAAATTATTTTCCCAGGGTTGTGTGAGAGACCAGCAAGTAGCCAGCTTTGTGGGGTCTACAGCAGTCTTAACTAAAAATAAAAGGAGAAATATAGGGAGCCATTCGACCTGGCAATGGCAAATGTAGCCGCGTAACTAAAAACAAAGAGGGAAATATAGGGATCCTATCCCCATGGGGTGGCCAATGTAGTCCAGCTCTGTCTGAAAACAGGCAGATGTGTGTTGGCACCCAAGAAGCCATACCCACGGATCTATTCTCCCATGGGGAATCAGGCCTACATTGTACCTAGGCCTGTTTGAGGCTTGCTCTTGCTGAAACTCCCTCACCGGGAATTGGGAATCCAGGCAGCAGAGGTTTACTGTGATCTGTGCTAAACCTCCCAGGTATAGGGTGTAACCAGTTCAACCACTTTTCCCCTTTACATTTGCAAATGTCCTTTCTCTTTGAAGTATTTAGCAACATCCTCTCCTTTGTCATCTGTAAAAGGTAACCACCTACAGCAAACCTGTGCGCAGTAAATGAGGGCCATCCTTGATGTAATGTACCTAGAATATCAATAAAAGCCTGTCCAGGCAGGGGTCAGGGCCCTTTCTCTCACTTAGAAAGTGACCATGCTGTCCCTTTTTCTTCCACTGGATTTCTGTGTCCATGTGAATTTGTTCATCATTTGTCGCAGTCACAGCATAAACACCCACAACACACACACCCTGCGGGATGGAGTCTGCATCACCAGCAGGCTCAGTTGGTTGGAGCTTCATTCCAAACATCAAAAAGGTCGTAGGTTCGATCCCCTGTCATAGCGTATGTGGGAGGCAACTGATCAGTGTTTCATTCTCTCTCTCCCTTCCTCTGTCTCTAAAAATCAGTAAAAACATATTCTTGGTGAGGATTGAAAAACAATGGGCAGAGCACTGGAATATACACTTTTCCGAAGAGGACATACAGATGGCCCATAGATATATGAAAAGATGTCATATATCACTAATCATCACAGAGATGCAAATTTAAACCACAATAATATACCACTTCACACCTGTCAGAATGACTATCATCAATAAATCAAGAAACAGCAAATGCCAAGATATGGAAGCACATCAGTAAATGAGTGATAAAAAAGCCGTGCTACATTTACACGATGGCATATTACTCAGCCATAAAAAGATGGAATCTTACTTTTTGCAACAGCATGGATGGACCTAGAGTGTATTATTCTAAGTGAAATAAATCAGACAGGGAAAGATAAATACCATATTATTTCACTTATATTAGAATATGTTTAAAAAACAAACAAAACAAAAACAACTGACTCATACACGCGGAGAGCAGATCGATGGTTGCCAGAGGGCCGGGAAGTGGAAGGGATGGGCTCGAAAGGAAGTGATTGAGGAGAACAAGTTGATAGTTACAAAAAAGTCACAGGGATGTAAAGTACGGCATAGGGGATATAGTCAATAACATTGTAATAACTGTTTGGTGGCAGGTGAGTGCTGGAAACATTGTGGGGATCACTTCTTAAAGTACATGATTGCCTAACAGTTACGATGTACACCTGAAACTAAAGCCAAATAATATTGAATGTAAATCATAATTGTAAAATAAAATAAAAATTATGCTTGGGACTCAATCTATATATTTTTGCTTTTATGTGTATGTTAACCTCTAGGATCCTGGTCCCAGAGGGCAGTGCGTGAACAACTGAAATTTAAACAGTAGAAGAAAGACAGATTCTTTCAGAGATCAGTGCCCTTTTCTAGCTTCCCCGATGTGGTTTAGTGGGATTAGGACTCTTCTTAATCTTTTCCTTTGTTATCATTTTTTGTTAGCATAATTCAAAAATGTCTTTGATCACCTAATATGGACTAGGCTCTATACTAGGCACTCAGGATGAAAGGAAAGTAAAACGAATTTCAGCTAGCTCTTTCCATGCTTCCTGACACCACAGAGATGCCAGCATCATGAGACTGTTCTTCACAACCGAGGACCTCCAGAATTCTGTTATCCATCTCCAGTGACATTCTGAACAGTACAGGCTGTGCTTAACGTATAGGTAGAAGGAAGAAATTAGCGCTGACATACTTTTTGTTAAGACTGGTAGATCTGGGGTTGGAACCCAAAGCAAAGAATGTGACTTTCTGTCCAAATCCAGTGAACCTGGAACAATAATTCACCAAAACGTTAATCACTTTTTACAACATCAGCGTTGAAAAAAGCTGCATGAAGAATTTAATACGATATCTTTGTTATTAATATAAATACATTTTACAAGTTAAAATGTTCCCTTAGAAACAATTCAGTGTTATGAAGGTTGACTGTTTCCTTGTACTCTGTTTCTCATTGTGATAATCAGGTTTCTGATCTCAATGAGGTCCAGGTACTCTGTGTCCTGTTTTTCTTTGCACCTCTGGGTCCCGCAACAGGAGTGTTGAAGGAAGTGTATTGAGTGCGCACATTTCAATAGGAGCAAAAATTACGTAGGATGGTTTGGAAGGCCCCACTGGCTTCTAAGAAACATTGACTTCTAAGAGCTATGGGAGTACGAAGTGTATCTTCCTTTGCTAACAGTCTCAAGTTCAGTATAGGGCAATTACTAGCACGTAGGTGCTTAATAAATTAATGTTAATTTAATAAATCAATGATTATGAATGAGTAAGTGAACCGGTTCTTCGCAAGCGCGGCCTGGATCCAACTGAGGACCGGCATCTAAGATGACCCGCAGGTCCCTACCGCAGACCCCTTCTTCAGGGAAACCCCTCCTTCCAGGGGTGAGAAGTGTCTGTCAAGATTCGCGAGGGCGGGGTAGGGGCGGGCCTTGCGCCACCTGCCAAGATTGAAAAGGACGGGCTTTAGGACCCGACGAAGCACGGACTAAGGCTTGGAGACCGGACTAGGGAGACCTTCGCGCACTCCTGACGTAACCAGCCCGCGCCCGCAAGAGGAGGGTCGGGCGTCCGCGAAGCGCGCTTCCGTCCCGCCGGAGCTGTCACGCACCATGGCGAGCCCCATGGCGAGCCCCGTCCCGCAGCTCCCCCAGGCTAGCGGTGGGAAGCGCAAGGGCAAGGCTCAGTATTTGCAGGCCAAGCGAGTTCGGCGGGGAGACGGCGGCGGGCCCCGGCAGTTGGAGCCCGGGGTGAAGGGCATTCTCATCACCTGCAACATGAACGAGCGCAAGTGCGTAGAGGAAGCCTACATCCTGCTCAACGAATACGGGGACGACCTGTACGGGCCAGAAAAGGTGCGGGCCCTGGGGCAGGGAGGCAGCCCCGAGCGTTTTCCGGGAGAAGCGAGGCTGCCTGCCTTTAGGCGCATGCGCGAGCTCCCCACAGGCGCGAGGAGGGCGTGGCCTCGCTTCCCGGCCGCCCCGGCCCCGCCCTCGCGCTGTCTGCGAGCGCCCCTGACGCGGAGGCTGGGGCCGAGAGTGCCGACGCCGTGCGCTTTTCTCCGGTGCTAATCACGGTGTTTACTATTTATCGGTTGCGTCGTGCGGTACAGGCTTTGTGTTTCTGAAGCTTTTTCAGGCAGTTACTTGTTAGGAGACTTGTGAAGTAACGTTCAGGAGGACGCGAGGGTTGAGGAGGTTAAGCAGATGGTCCAGGCTCACAAGAAACAAACATCGCTGGTCCTCACGGTTCCTGCTATATTGTCCCACTGTCTGAACCCCGTTTGTCCTAAGCAGTATCTCTGAAGTAGTAAAAATACATTTTCAAGGTAAAAACTTATGTGCCACGTCAAGTCAGATTGCCCCATCGCAGCCTGCAAATCTTTGTGTTCTTGATTTGGGATCTGCACGAGCACTGTCTGACACCCCAAGCATTAAATGAAGGAGGGTTAGTACAGAGGGGATTTGAATTTAGGTACTATCGTTTACTGGCTTGGGGCTTGGGCACGTTACTTACTTTTGCTAAGCTAGATAAAAAAGAGAATAATGATAGTACTTTCTTCTTTAAGATTTTACTTTTTATAGAGCGATTTTAGAGAGGGAGAAAGGACGGGGTGGGGTGGCGGAGAGAAACGTCAATGTGCGGTTGCCTCTCATGTCCCTCCTACTGGGGGCCTAGCCCACAACCCAGGCTTGTGCCCTGACTGGGAAGCTTAACTGGCCACCCTTTGGCTCCCAGGCCAGCTCTCAGTCCGGGGAGCCACACCAGCCAGGGCATGATAGTACTTTTTAAGGTTGACTAGAAAGTTGCTTATGTGCATGAAATACATCCTGGTATATAATAAAGCCTCCAAAAATGTGTACTGTTTTTAGTGCCTGATTGAGATGGGGTGAACTGGGCAGCAAGTGCTTGTCCTTTCTACAGTGGTACCTGGAGGGAAGTTCTTGAACTGTTTCTGTTTCCTGTTCCTCAGTGGAACCAGGAGTAAGGGTTTTTAATGCCATAATTATTGGCCTCATCTGTCTAAAATGGGAGTATCATTAAGCACAAAGGTATGTAGATGGGACTGAGGTCCACCCTGGAATGCTTTATCTGGTGAACACATTTTCCTTTGTTCCAGACTGTCAGAGTGCCTTCGAAAACATTTTGAAATTATGTGCTCCACAGTGTGGGAGAACACCCTCCTTCATCCTCATTTTGGAGGGAGTGAAGTCTCAGTCTCAATAAAAAGCTTTGTTGTCAATATTGAGCTATTTTCCCCCCGGGGGGGTTTCACATAAGTAGTTAATTGTAGCTTTTCACCTGAGCTGTCATGGTGTTTCTGCTCATTAGTTTTATGCAAACAGTTTATAGACAAGGATCAGCAGCCCTCTGGAAGTGAAGGCGAAGATGATGATGTGGAAGCTGCCTTGAAGAAAGAAGTTGGTGACATTAAGGCCTCTACGGAGATGAGGCTAAGAAGATTCCAGTCGATGGAGAGTGGAGCGAATAATGTGGTCTTCATCAGGACACTTGGGATAGGTATGTCTCACTAATACACCTTCACATTGATCCTCTGACATCTGGACATCTCCCTGTCACAAAGAACACTGCCTACAGAATGGCTTCATGCTTACGGTTCAGTTAATTATTTGATTGCATCCTTTCTGCACAGTCTTATCGGTAGGCATACAGGGAGGTGGAATGGGGTGGCAGACATAGCAATGACTTAGGAGTGGAAACTTGGTTTTGCTACTTTGTTTATATACAACTTTAGGTCAAACAAGTGCATTTCTGTCTAAAAGGAGCAGCTGCTGTCAGCTCCAGCCAATTTGGAATGGCTTCAGCCTTGAGGGAATGTCCTGGCAGGGATGAGTCTTCT
The DNA here is from genome assembly GCA_007922815.1 of Macrotus californicus. Classification (NCBI taxonomy): domain Eukaryota; kingdom Metazoa; phylum Chordata; class Mammalia; order Chiroptera; family Phyllostomidae; genus Macrotus; species Macrotus californicus. Next base: position 10,429 of record VMDR010010882.1, read on the forward strand.
GATTTTTCAAGAGAAGTTGGAAATCTGGAGAAGTTTCTAGATTTAAATGCAGTTAACTAATTTAAAAGTATCGAAAGCACTGAGCAGCCCCCAGCAGACTTGCGTGTTATCAGGATGTGGCCTGAGGACTACACAGTGACCTTGTGCAGTCCATCACTTGGGGCTCCTCCAAAGACTGAAATCTAGATTTCCATACAGACTTAGCTAAGTAACTTGCAGATTCTTGTTTTCTTTGTTTTTATTAAAAAATACATACTTTTGTTAGTTGCCATTGTTAGAGGAAAACAACAGTATGGTTTTGTCATTGGCTAACTCAGACATCCCAAAAATGTAACTCCACTGTCTTCATGAACAGTTAGTTGATTTTAGTGAAAGCAGTAATAAGCTAAAGAGTTAAAATATTAGATAGACTATTAATATATATTAGGCACTGAAGAAATATTAGTTGGAAAACGTGGTTGGTTAGACTTATTTAAAATTCATTACGCTAATTTCTTCAACTCTATTGTCAGCTTAGGTCACTGCCAATGAGAATTCACTTTAGAGAGTTTGGAGAGGCTTTAAAATGTCTGAGAACTTATATTCTCAACTTGTTTTTTTTTCTTTTAGAACCTGAGAAATTGGTGCATCATATTCTCCAGGATATGTACAAAACCAAGAAGAAGAAGACTCGGGCTATTCTACGAATGTTACCCATCTCAGGCACGTGCAAGGCTTTCTTAGAAGATATGAAAAAATATGCAGAAACTTTTTTGGAACCCTGGTTTAAAGCTCCGAATAAAGGGACATTTCAGATTGTGTACAAAGCTCGAAATAACAGTCATGTGAATAGAGAAGAAGTTATCAAAGAATTGGCAGGTGTGTTTCTCTTACTGATTTTGCGTTGGTGTGCAGTAATAAATACTTGTTCTTCTTTTTAAGAGTTTTTTTTTTTAGGAACTTCCACACTTTTCCAAAGTGATTGCACCAGTCTGAATTCCCACCAAGAGTACACCAGGGTTCCCTTTTCTCTGTGTCTTCACCAGCACTTGTTGTTTGTTCATTAATTAATTAATTAATTAATTAAAGATTTTCTTTATTTATTTTTAGACAGAGGGGAGGGAGGGGGAAAGAGAGGGAGAGAAACATCAATGTGTGGTTGCCTCTCACATGGCCCTGGCTCACAACCCAGGCATGTACCCTGACTGGGAATGGAACTGGTGACCATTTGGTTCACGGGCTGGCGCGCAGTCTACTGAGACACACCAGCCAGGTGTTTGTTGATTTATTGATGATAGGCATTCTGACAGGTGTGAGGTGGTAACTCATTGTGGCTGTGACTTTGCATGTCTCTGATGGTTAGTGACGTTGAGCATCTTTTCATGTGGGTATTGGCCATCTGTGTGTTCTCTTTGAAGAAGTGTCTGTTCAGGTCCTCTGCCCACTTTTTAATTGGATTGTTCATTTTTTTGGTGTTGAGTTGTCTGAGTTCTTCATAAATTTTGGATATTAACTCCTTGTCAGATGTGTCATTGGCAAGTGTTTTCCCATTCAGTAGGTTGCCTCTTCAGTTTGTTGATGGCTTCTCTTGCTGTGCAAAAGCTTTTTTACTCTACGGCAGTCCTATTTGTGTATTTTTTCACTTGTTTCCCTTGCCTGTGAAGATATATCAGGAAAAATGTTGCTAAGAGACATGTCCAAGATTTTACTGCCTCTGTTTCCTTCTAGTAGTTTTATGGTTTCAAGCCTTAAATTTAAGTCTTCAGTCCACTTTGACTGTATTCTTGTATGTGGTGTAAGAAGGTGGTCTCGTTTAACGTTTTGTGTATGTATCTTGTCCAGCCTTTGCAGCACCACCTACTGAATAGACGGTCTTTGTCCCATTATTTGTTCTTGCTTCCTTTATCATAGGCCAATGTGCTCATACAGGTGTGGGTTCATTTCTGGGCTCTTGGTTCCATTGATCCGTATGTGTTTTTATGCCAGCACCATGCTGTTTTGATTACTGTGGCCTTGTATTAAGAGTATAGTTTGACATCAGGTAGTGTCGTTCCTCCCACTTTGTTCTTAGTTTTCAAGATTTCTGTTGTTATTTGGGGACTTTTGTATTTCCATTCAAATTTTTGGATTATTTGTTGTAGTTCTGAGAAATACGCCATTGGTATTTTGATAGGGATTGTGTTGGATGTACAGATTGCTTTGGGTAGTATGGACGTTTTAATGATACTAATTCTTCCTATCCTCAAGCGTGGTGTATGCTGCATTTATTAGCATCATCTTTGATTCTTTCTTCAATTCTTACAATTTTTCGGAGTACATATCTTTTACCTCCTTGGTTTAATTTATTCCTGTGTATTGTTTTTAATGCAATTGTAAATGGTAGTGTTTTCATGGTTTCCCTTTCTGGATAGTTCTTTATTGGTGTATAAAAATGCAGCTGATTTCTGGATGTTTATTTTGTATCCACCTACTTTACTGAATTTATTTATCAGTTCCAGTAGTTTTTTGGTGGACTCTTGAGGGTTCTCTATATATAGTATCTGCAAATAGCAACAGTTTTACTTCTTCCTTCCCAATTTGCATGCCTTTTCTTGCTTCTTCTTGTCTGATTGCTGTAGCTAGGCCTTCTAGTACTATGTTGAATAAGGGTGTTGAAAGCCAACATCCCTATCTTCTTTCTGATCTTAAGGGAAACACTTTTAGTTTTTCTCCGTTGAGTATGATGCTGACAGTGGGTTTTTCATATATAGCCTTTATTATGTTGTGGTATGTTCCCTCTATTCCCACTTTGCTGAGAGTTTTTCTCATAAACGGGTGCTGGATTTTGTCAAATACTTTTTCTGCATTTATTGATACAAAGAATTGCCCTACGACCCAGCAGTTCCACTTCTGGGAATATATCCAGAGAAACTTAAAACATTAATTCAAAAGAATGTATGTATCACCATGTTCACTGTAGCATTTTTACAATAGCCAAGATGTGGAAGCAACCCAAGTGGCCATCAGTAGACGGGTGTACAAAAAAGCTATGGTGTGTACACACCAGTGCAGTGCTACTTGGACATAAAAATGAATGGAATGTTACCTGTTGTGATCTAGCGTGGATTATGCTAAGGGAAATAAGTCAGACAGAGAAAGCAAATACCATGTAATTTTACTTATATGTGGAATCTAAAGAACAAAATAAAATTAAAACAGACTCGTAAGTACAGAGAACAATTTGATGGTTTTGATAGAGGGGAGGGGATTTGGAGAATTGGGTGAAAGGGGGAAGGCATTAAGAAGTACAAATTGGTAGTTAAAGAATAGTCACAGGGATGTAAAGTACCACATAGGGGAGTGTAGTCAATAATATTGTAATAACTGTGAATGGGGATCGGTGAACACTTGAAATATTGGAGGGGACCACTGTTTAAAGTATGTGATTGTCTAACTACTATGCTGTACACCTGAAACTAATACAGAATAGTATTGCATGTTAAGTGTGATTGAAAATAAAATAAAGTTTCCTTTTTACTTTGTTATCTTTTTATTTTTATTTTTTAATTACTTTATTGTTCATTTACAGTTGTCTGCATTTTCCCCCCAAGAATCCCCCCCACGCCAGCCAATTCTCCTTCCCTCCCTGCTCCTACCCTCCCCCTTGGTTTGGTCCATGTGTCCTTTATAGTGGTTCCTGAAAACCCTTCCCCCACTGTCCCCTCTCCCCTCCCCTCTGGCTATTGTTAGATTGTTCTTAATTTCAATGTCTCTGGTTATATTTTGTTTGCTGTTTTCTTTTGTTGATTATGTTCCAGTTAAAGGTGAGATCATATGGTATTTGTCCCTCACCGCCTGGCTTATTTCACTTAGCATAATGCTCTCTAGTTCCATCCATGCTGTTGCAAAGGGTAGGATCTCCTTCTTTCTTTCTGCTGCGTAGAATTCCATTGTGTAAATGTACCACAGTTTTTTGATCCACTCATTGACTGATGGGCACTCTTTGTACTTTATTTTTAAATATAATTATCCTTAATTTTTTCAGTGTGATAGTGTGATTTATTTTTTAATTGAATTTGTTGGGGTGACATTGGTTAATTAAATGATATTGACTTCAGGTGTACAATAATGTAATACAGCATCTTAATATTATATTGTGAGGTCACCACCTCAAGTCAAGCCTCCTTCTGTCACCATTCATCCCCCCGTTACCCTCTTCTATCTCTACCCAGCCCCTTTCTCTCTGCACTGCACTAAAATAAAACTGTTAAAAAGTAGTTTTTTAAAGGTGTAAGTCTTACATTTTTGAGTTAGAGCAAATATATTTGAATGTTTTTTAAAATAACATCAAACCTAACTGGTTTTAGTATGTTAGATATGAGAGTTTTCTGATAGTTAGATATTGTTTTCCAAATCAAGATTGAATTTTTGTTTGAAGAAAAGTACTGTTATTAAATGCCTCAGGATTTCATTTGTATTTATTTTTTGAGAGAGTTCAGGGTATTTGACTGAGGTCTGTGTAGAAGAGTGGAGTTGTATTTGTTTCAGCTAAATGAGTCTCAGACCAAAAGAGATGGAAGATTGTTTTGTATCCATCAGGCTTCAAGATATCCTTCTCAGCCTTGGTGTTTTCCTGTTCTTTTTGTTACAGGAATAGTTGGAAGCCTCAATTCAGAAAACAAAGTGGATCTTACCAATCCACAGTACACAGTGGTAGTAGAAATCATTAAAGCTGTCTGTTGCCTGAGTGTTGTGAAGGATTACGTGTTGTTTAGAAAGTATAATCTCCAGGAGGTGGTGAAGAGTGCTAAGGACCCGCCACAGCTTAACTGCAAGCAGACAGCTCCAGCAGGAAATGGAAAAGAAGCTAAACCGGAAGCTGGTGAGAGAGCAAATCAGAATGACCCAGTAGAAGAAGAAAATAACCAGAAGGTGGTACCAAAGAGCGGTGAGGAGCTGGGCCAGACAAAACCAGGATCTGAGATCTCGATGCCAAATGAAGTAGGAGCTAAACCTGAACTTGCAAGTCAAGTCACAGAAGCATCTGAGTCAAGTGAAAATGACCTCTCATAGGAAAAAAACCCCTTTGGTTTGGGAGGTGAGTTTCTCAACTGGGATTCTGGGAACTGTTGGTGAGGTTCCGTATAAAATTGTCACTGAAAATTTTGGTTTTGAACTTCTAGTGCCGCATAACGCCATGCTCACAGTGCCGAGCAGTGACTGAGCAGCCCTCCTGATGGTCTTCTTAGACTGTTTCAGCCCTGTCTGGCAGGTACACTCAGCCCCTGTGCACTTGGGTGAGCCAGGGAAGCTGGACAACTGGGGAACACCCTCACACGCAGGGGAGTGTGGTAGGGGGACGACATTGGCCTCTCCCTCACCGTTACCTTCCTTCCCCTCCCCGGCACTGCCAGCTCACTGATGGGAGTGAGCCAGCTCTGTAAAATACAGACTTCACGGAAATTTTCATTGTAACGAAGGAATTTTTGTGGGTTGTGACTCAGTTGTCTCCTGCCACTTTGTTGTGAACTTTGTAAAAACATGGGTCATGTAGGTTAGAAGTGAATTGTTTTGTGACACTTTTGTACTTTTTGTGGTTTCTTGTTTAGCTCGTATGCCCTTTGTTATGTTTTATTAGCATTTGTCACAAACAAATCTGATGGTCCTGTGCTACAGTTTTTGAAGGCAGCTGTGATGTAGAAGAGGACCATGCTAGACATAGAGTACAGACATTTCTGATAAGGTTAGTGATGAAGAATTACAGTCTTCTGAGTTACTTGAGGGTACTGGTACAACAAGGGACAGAGGGAGAAGCTTGCTTTACAATGAAAGCCACTTCTCAATGGTTACATGGATTCATAGTCCAAGCTGTCCTACTCCATTGTCTGTTGTCTGTGGAGTGCAGCTTGTAAACCTGGCATCTGGTCCAGCAGTTGTAACTATAACTCACAGCCATTTGATAAGGAAAGGTGTTGGTTATTGTTTTAAATGCTTTTTGGAATATCAAAACAGTAAAGCTTTTGTTCAAAAAGTCACATTCAGTCAGAAATTTTAGAAAGCGGATTATTTAGTAGCAGAACTTTACTCCACAAAATAAAATTTCTCATAGTTAGTAAGAATCTAATAATACCAACATTGAATGCTAGGGCAAGAAGTTAAGAAATTGAAAATATTTTAATTTAAGAAACTGACTTCTGTCATATGATGCTAAAAAGTTTTTTGTCATTAACTGCAAAGCAGCAGCTTTTCTCTCTGGGTTGATGAGTCAACAGATTTCATGAACATTTATTTTTTTAATTTATTTTTTAACTTTTCAATTATAGTTGATATTTGATATCATGTTACTTTTAGGCATACAGCGTGGTGGTTAGACATTTATATAACTTACAGATACTTGAAATGGTGTAGCATTTGCAAGATTTGTAAATGTGATGACATTCAAGAAAACTTTTCTGCTACTAGGAGCCTCTAAACGACCAATATACATTTAATGGGTCTTCCTGTCTGAAAACAAAAGGTCTGTCATCTGTACTCTTAGTGGCCCATCAGTGCTTGGCTTCATGACAAGTTTTGCCTCGTTTTAATAGAATAAAATCCTAATGTTGATGTTACAGCACACTGCTTTCTTCACACAGAGGTGCTGATACAAAAAACTGGATGAAGTGAAAGTTTTAGATAATGCTACAAAAATAGTTAGCTCTGTTACAGACCCATTTATTCGAGAATTCTTTTCAACCCCCCTGAAATAAAACCTGAACAAAGAGCACATAACTTTTACATACAGACCCCAGTGGCTTATTAGAGGAGGCTACTTGAGTTGAAAGGTGAATTACCAGAGTCCTTACAGAAAACACTGGGCCAGGTTTTGCTGAATGCTATGAAGATGAAGAATGGCTACAGATACTAGTCTACTTAGCAGACATTTCTTGTTGCATGAACAAAATGAACAAGTTTCTGCAGGGTCCTGGAGAAAACATTTTTTCTTAGAAGTGCCAAGATTCTTCGATTAAAAAGAAATGAAGTCTGGAACAATCACCTTGCCAAAGGAGCTCTTGAAATGTTTCAACAGCCGCTTTGGCTTGAGAATGAAGGAAGTAACAAGTCTCAAGCCATTCAAACTCTCCCTGAAGAACTGCAGCCCAAATTCAATAGCATTTTCCCTTCTATTCCTAACACTTGTACATGAGTGGGTGAGGCTATTGGGTGGCTGAGCCACCTGGGTGATTTAATGTTTTGCCAAAACACTCTGCACTAGACGTGATGCATGAGTGGGCGCATTGTCGTGATGAAGCTGCCAATCACCAGTTGCCCACAGCTGTGCCTTCTGATTTATCTGAATAGTTTCTGTGGAGGAATGTTGAAGCTTAATGCAAAATTTGATGCAGATTCATTGCTCTGCTCGCTCGGTCATTTTCAATGTGACAGCCACACAGTGCACATGCTCAGTGGTGTCTTGCTGCCCCCTCCCCCACCCCACCCCGACTAGTCCAGTGAAGTCGGCATTGTTCAGCGTGTGCATTCCAACTGACTGTCCTAGGCTGCCAGGTTACGATGATGTCATGCAAACCATTCTCATAACGGTGGCTGGACTTCCTCTGGACAGACCTTGTACTTAGAATGTTAACTCTTAATAGGTTGAAGTCATCTTGAAAGGATGACAAGAGCATTCTAAGTATCATTTTGGGGAACACAGAATAGGATTGTGATGCCTTATCAGACTTGCTCTAAGTTAAAGATGACCTATTCCAATAGCACAAGACTCTGGCACTCTGGGAATAAAATTGGCTTAATGCACACAGAACGTAACCGCTCTGCAGGACTGGGTTCCTGCTACTGTGAGGAAGCTGCCACTTCGGTGCAGGAGTTTGCTTCTCTCCCCTTTCGATGTTGTTTGTGTCCCGTAAGACCCGATTGTGGTGAGAGCTGAGCTTCCCCAGCTGTCAAGTGCTGTGTTCTGTTGGAATCTGACTTCATTCAGTGAAAGATTTGTTTTCAAGTTTACCAGCTGCTTTTCACTGACATTTGAGCATGTTATTTTATAAATGATGAGTTTCCTAGTTGGAATCTAATGCTTTTGGTTTTCTTTTAAAACATTTTGTCAGTTTTAAAGTCCAGCTCAGTGTTTCGGTTCAGTAAACTTATTTTGCTCTATGGAGGGAAGAGTGTTAAACGTGCTACTTTAAAACATGGTTCTCTAAGGTTGAACATGATTTCTAAATGTTATTTTTACCTGTGTTGTTTTTGGTACAGCAAAATATTGAGCTTATTTTTGTTAGGTCCTGATATTTTTAGAAAAAATAAAATAAACATTCCATAAAGATTAGTGTCCTGTGCTTTTTCTTTCTTTCTGTCTCTTAGTAAATCTCTTGCATTATAATGAGTAGATATATCGTAAAAGATGTTTCTGTGCCAAATTTTGTGTCAATAAAAGTCATTATATTGTCCTAAAAAGTAAAGATGCAGAAGATTTATTAACTGCTCTTGAATAATTACTTTTAATTCATCAAGTTTCAGATATTTTATAGTGAATATATTTCAAAGTGAGTTATAGTGGTGTAGTACTCAATTAAATTTACTTACTGGCTTTTGAATTATATATATTTTTCATTTTAACATTGATATTTTAATCCATCTTAAAGAATTAGTAATAATAGCCCTGGCTGGTGTGACTCTGAATTGAGCGCTGGCCTGTGAACCAAAGAGTCACTGGTTGGATTCCTAGTCAGGGCACATGCCTGGGTTGCAGGCCAGGTCCCCACTAGGGGGCGTGCGAGAGGCAACCACACATTGATGTTTTTCTCCCTCCCTTCCCTCTCCCTTCTCCTCTGTCTAAAAATTAAAAATCTTTTAAAAATGAATGAGTAATATATAAACATAGTAAGCAGAATTCAGTCTTGAACATTTCCAGTAGAATACTTTTGATCTTTATTTTGAATTAATCAGGCACAAAACAAATTCATTGTCCACTGTGTGTTTACAAGCAATCATTTGACCCCTGCAATTTTAAACCCTACAACACAATCATTGCCTTTGTCAGTTTAGTCATTGTAACAGTTTTCTTCCCAAATATTTTTAGATGTTTATTTGTTTTTGGTTAAGTACAAAACACAAACTCAGTTGAGTATTCAACTAGGAAAAATCTGAAGCATTTTAAGAGAGTTGTCACTGAATTATCAGGAAACAGACTAAAAGAAAGTGACTCTAAGTTCTTCATGACTCGGTTTCCTTCAGGCTATGTTCGTCCCCACTCGTGGTCTCTTAAAATGTTGCGTTTGATTTTCCCAGTGATTGTCTTTGGGAGGTTTTCGACAAATTCCACCTAGTTGACAAAAATGTGTTATGAGACACTGGATTCCGTTCTGACTTAGCCACTGTCAGTGCAATAGGAGAAGGCAGTGAGACTCTGTCCGCAGTTTCAGAGCGTGGGGGCTGTCTGAGCCTGCGCTCGTTGAATTTGGGGGGCACTAGAAACTTGCACTTGTGAAGTGAAGATGACAGTGGTGCTTCATTATGGCTTTTTTAAAAGATTTTATTACTTTGTTGTTCATTTACAGTTGTCTGCATTTCCCCCCACCACTCCCCCCACCCCAGCCAATCCACTATAAAGGACACATGGACATTATGGGTTTTTAAGTGCCAGTGGGCTCGTGCTTTGCTAGAGCAGTGTAATCCTTTGCTCCATTGCTTGCTTCCAGTTCAGACTAGACCTAGGCCTCCGCTGCCCAGGCAGATAGAGGCCACATCTAAAGGCACAGAGTAATAGTTAATTCTGGGGTTTGAGCTTTATCTTAAAAGCTGGGTTCTGACGGTTCTTCAGGAAATTTAGAGGTAATTTTAAGTGTACACTGTTTTCTCCTTATGCTTTGACTTAACGCTCCCTCAAGGCAAGGCTTGACTAAATTTTAGAATATCCTCACACTTTTCTGGAAATCAGCTGGTCACTGACCTAGTGAATTTAAGGGAGAAAATGTAACTAGTTCTTAGGTGGACACTGACTGTCTTTTTGCTGAAATGATGCCAGTTGAAATGGAATTTTCATCGTCATCAGCCAGTAGGAATCCAGGACTGCAAGAACATTGCAGTGCCATGTCTGTGTCTGCATGGAATTATTCCTAAATCCCCCTTTGAAGAATGTTTCAGGAAAGATCTCACAGTTTGGATATTTTCGTCCTGAGCCTTAAATTTGGTCACTTGAAACTTAAAGGCTTGCACTTGAAGTTCTAGCATATTACGGCCTGAGAGAGCTACGGCAGGTGAATCGTGAATCTTTAAAACAGTTTGCCACTGCTTTTCTCAGGTGGGACTGATTCAGTCCTCTGAGGCCCTTAGTAGTTACTCAGTTCTGCAGAGTTGATCAAAACTTCTAGTTTATCAAGCATTTGTAATGTCCTAATATAAAATATTTTAAAGCAAAATGCTTATGGCTAAACAGGTTGAAATACATTGTTTTCTGTATATAACGAGCCACCCTAAATTCAAAAGCTAGTAAAATCTATATACTGTATTTACTAGCTTAGACCCTGGTTTGGTCACGTACACTTACTTTTGGGCACAGTACTTGCCTTTCTTGGGTATTTGTAAGGTGCAGTGGATTTTTTCACATGATCCTGAAGTTCAAGAGTTAATTTCTCCGGGTTGGATGATTTAAAGGGTGCAGATAAGACAATAAAAGCTTTCACTACCTGTAAGAGAAGAGTGAATTTATATTGGTATGTTTGTTTTTTCAGACACATCAAGTGTTGGGAAGCAAATCTGAACACAGGTAGTAAAGATTTGTTAATAGCTTCAATGAAAGCAAATGGCCAGTGGTCACCTCTGAATCTCTGAACAAAGCTTGGGTGGGTACAAGTGAGATTTTGAGGTCTAAGTGCAGGTGGTGGCTTGTGAGTGTGAGGACTGTAGTGGTTCAGTAAAGCTGAGGGTTGAGTTGTATTTATGTGTTGCATATACATTTAACATTTCAGTCCCACTCATGCTGTTTACTACCCAGGCCGTCCTTGGTTTGCAGGTGACCACTTACTCCGTCAAACCTGTCCTGTTGGGAGCATGTAGTAGGGTGACAAATGGAGGTGCTAGAGAATGTGGTTCGAAACGGGCTTGGGGAGGCCTGAAGGAGGGTTGTGTGCAATGGGAGGTGGAATCTCAGGGAGGATTGGTCTGCCTTTCAAAGGTCTTTCCTTTTTCTTTTTAACCCTCACCCAAGGACAGGTTTATTGATTTGAGAGAGAAAGAGAAGAGAAACATCTTACCTGATATTTTTTGCTTCTCTTTGTAATGCTATTTAAAACCCACCAGTTGGGTAATTATTAAGGTTAGCAAGTATAGTTTCAATTATTAATTATTCGTATATTGATTCTAATTTGCGTTTACTTTTGATGTTCAGCTGAAATCAGTTATATTGAGAGAATGAGAAGATGGTGGCAGGAGAGAAATATTTTGGAGAATGGACTCCATGGAGCAGGGAAGTGGTACGGGATGTTTGAGTGTGGGATCCCCGGGCTCCCTGCAGAGGGTCACTGGTGCGGGAGAGGAGGGGGGAGATGTGAGAGGTACTGACAGGCAAGTTGTTTTTGAAATTTTGCCACTTGCTGGGTCTGTAGGGACCTCATGAGGAAAGAGGTCTTCTCCCTCCATGCTACATAGCTTCCTCCTAGAGCTGAGATACTGCTCTCGTTCCCCAAATTCCCTTTCATCGGTCCTGAGGAGGCTCGTGGGGCTTGTTTGGCAACCTGGTCACAGTCTCTTGTTTGCACTGTTTCTGTCAGAAAATACGTTCCTGGTTCGTGACAACAGTACGTACAGTGATACCTGCAGCTTTTGCTTATGCGGTACCTGTTGTCCTTTTGTTCCTTTTGTACCAGTGCTCTTGTTTTCCGGTGGAGCATTACCCTAACTTCTCTCTGGCAGAATTGACATTGACTCCTATTCCCAGTGGTGCAGGTCTGGCCAGTTAGCATATACCATTCCCCAGACCACAGTGGTTAGAGATGTGGTCCAGGACAGGCAAATGCCATTCTGGGAATTGCTTGAAACCTGGAAGGAAAGCTGTCTCCTTCCCTGGGGTTGTGAAGCTGTGCACGTCTGGAGTCGGTTGCTCTGAAGCAGGAACAAACTTCCAAAAGGAGGGAACATAACAGAAGAGCTAGCAAATGGAGAGACGAAGTTTTGCCAGCTTCGCGTGACCCCTCGGGTGCAGCTGTACCTGTAGACCTCACTTACGGGTGAAACAATAAATGCCCTTTTTTTAAAAACTTATGTCAATTTGAGTTGAATTTTTGTCACTTGCCACCAAATCCATCCTAATACATCCCCTCTGGGATACAATTCACGTGTAAAGTTGATGGCCAGTGCACATTTTTGCCACAGGCATGCCTCATAGTGAGAATTACATGACTACCCTTGATTCACTCTTCAGAGTGGCCACCTGGACAGAACTTGAAAATGTGAAATGGCTACTTTCATCCGTGACATGCATGCTACCTCTCCTCTGATTGGGTCTGGACTGCTGACCACGGCCGATTCAACAACTGCTGGGTGCTCAATCAGTGCACTCTCAACTTCAAAGGGCCCGATCCGGTAACTAGAAGAAAAGAGGCGTTAGATCACTGCACCACCAAGTCAGAAGCCTCTCCTGACAAAGTGTTACTGTCTAGCAGCGGTTCATGTACAAACCCAGAGGATATGATGACATCATCAGCTCTGCCGACAAACCAGAAATACCCATCGCTGTCCATCACTCCTCTGTCTCCAGTGACATAAAAATCCCCTCTTATCGTGGCGGCAGTTTTATCTGGGTTGTCCTGGGAATCAAAAGATGACGTTGGGGATTAATTTGGCCAGAATAGAAAAAGGGGTATGGCCTTCGCTGGGTGGCTCAGTTGTGGAGCGTCGTCCGTACACCAAAAACTTAAGGTTCAATTCCTGGTCAGGGCACATACCAAGGTGGGTTTGATCCCTGGTCGGGCTGCATACGGGAGGCAACCAATTGATGTTTCTCACAACAACATCTCCCTCAAAAACAAAAAATCAGTAAACATATCCTCAGGCGAGGATTAAAAAGGAAAGAAAGAAAAAGGGGTACGGCACCCATGAAGTGACCAGTACACTGCACATTCTGTTTCTAAAAGAGACTGATTTGTTAAACAGGCAATTTGTAGGATAGCAAACAAAAGGCCTGAGAGTATAATAAAAAGTAGATCTTTCACTTCCAGTGCCCTATACAACACCCTCTCCCCAGGAGCCTGTCCAGGTGGGAGGACAACCACATAGAATTCAATCTTTACAAAACTCTCAGGAGCTAGGAGATATCCCTTTGTTACAGTTGAGGAGAGAGACTTGGATGACGTGACTTGCCGAAGGTCACAGAGAAAAACACAATGGGTATGAAAGTTGGACCCAGGCCTGTATGACTCCCTAAGGCCACCTTTGTCACTGAAGTGTAAACAGCACGCTCTACACTCTCATACCACATATTCTGAGAAGAAACAGATGGGCCGTGTAGACTGTACTCTGAGGGCGATGTCTCCTTCTTTGCCAGGTGGTAGCACGCTGCCATTTTCATCTATAATCTACAATGAAAGAAACAATGTAGGTTCTTTAAGTTTTCTTTTCACAAAATGAAAATGGGTTATGAATAGGTATATAATCAATAGCAGAAAACTATATAAAACATCTTTTACGGAGCCAGGCATGAGTTACCCACCTGGACGTCAGAGGGCGGTACTCTCTTCCCCATCGAGCCTGGTTTAATTTCTTGTCCTTTCAGATTGGCACACATTATTCCCTATTGGGAGGGCATGTTTCACGTAAGTATGTAAAAATTCATATTCAGTAGCTATTTATATCATGACAATGAAACTTAGGATTCAGTTTTGTCCAGTTTTCCCAGTATGCAAGCTCATGTGCTCATATTCTGAAATATTTCAGACCAGTGGTTCTCAAACTTGAATGTTTATCAGAATAACCCGGAGTACTGTCCGAACAGATTGCTGGGCCCCACCCCAGACTTCCTAATTCAGTGGGCCTTGGGGGGAGGCTCTGGAAATCTGTGTTCCTACCACATTCCCACAGACTGCTGACACTGCTGGCTGGAGACCCACACTTTGCAGGCCACTCGTCGGCCAAGGGTGCCATTGAATGAGCCTTGGAATAAATTCCTTCCTGGAGCTCTCTGGGGTCCTTCTGAGTGTGATGGAAAGACAAGCTGCACAATTCTGAACCAACCCCAACCCCTCTGAAAGTCCTCCCATGTTGGGAGGGGATGGGAAGACTAAGGAGTAGTCATGATCCCCTCCAGCAAACCTAATTAGGTAATTCAGAGGTTTTGGTAACTACTGGCAAGGTAAGGTGTCCTGAGAAGCTCCCTAAAACTTTAGAGCGTGATGGAGACACTTAGGGGGCTCATTTGACAGTCCTGGGGCTAAAAGGCCTTGCCCATGAAACACACCACTTCCGTCTGTCCGTAGCCCTCGTACAGTTCCAGCCCAGTCTGCTCCTTCCACTGCTCCCGCACCTCTGGGTTGAGCGGCTCTCCTCCTGTCAAGCAGTGCCGCAGCTTCTTGAACTTGTACCTCGAGAGACAGAGTTGCACAGGGTGTTTACGGGAGAAATCTGAGTGGCTTTCATTACAAGAGAATTGGGATGTTGCAGCAACAAGCAAATGATGTAGGAGAGGCAAGTCTCAGGAGGGTCTCTCCAGAAGTACTTGGTAAGCTCCTCCAGTCCTGTCAGACATTGTTCCAGGCGTGCTAGTGATTAAAACAGTTTCCTGACAGAGCATACGTTTTGGCAGGTTATTAAGAAGTAGAAAAGGTAGGAGAAGATGCTAATAATGATATTAAGCACTTATAAGTGATACAATAGTAGCTACTATTAGTTGAGCATTTACTGCGTTGTAAGGGCTTCTGGAGCATTCTCATAATCCTCATACCCCTACTTTACAGGCGAGGAAACTGAAGCAGAGAGAAGTTCAAGGACTTGCCCAAGGCCTCACAGTGAAGGACTGAGCTGCGTGCTCTGTGCTGTGCACTTGGCACTGGTGAGATGTCTCACCAAGCATTCTGCTCTCACTGAATTCTCACCTCAGCCCCAGGAGGTGCTCTTAATCCCATTATGGATGGAGTTAAGGGAAGCTTCATCAAGGTCATCTTGAGTGTCCAAGGTCACACTGTTAGTCAGTAGCAGAGTCTTGCCTTTTTGACTTTGGAAGTTGAGTTTTGACTTGGAACTCACAGGACTCAGGCGAGACAGTTTGGAACAGCCTAACTCTGATATCATAGTGAGGGCCTAACTGGATCAGAGGGTGTGGCATGGCATGAATACTGCCTATTCAAAATAACCTTTGAGTAGCCCTTGAATTACTCTTGAAAGGTGACCAAGGTGCTCACATCTGAGGGCCCCAAAGGAACTGTCACTGAGCGGGATGAGAGAAGATTCGTATCTGCTTTATTCTGTCTCTCACAGCACTCTCCCTGTTGGGTGTCCACACCTTGGGGGAACAGAGGGTGGGAGAGCCTGCATTCACTATTTAAATTATTTCTTCCACCTTTCTCTCTTCACGCACTCAGTGTATATTACTCAAACATATGTTGCAACTCCACTGGATACTCAGGGGATTTGGCCAAATTGAACAGAATCTTCAAATCATAAGACTTTGGTAGCTTCTCTTCAAGGCAGTATAAACGCATTATGCTTGTTTTTTGGGGGGTGGGAGCCGGTGGGAGTTCTGGGGCTGTAGGATTCAGGTTGTCCTGGAAAATGTTCAGAGGCCATCCCTGTTCTTCTTAAACTGGGAGGGGGGGAATGTTGCCTCCGTCCCCACCCCTGGAGACTTTAGGAAATATCTGGAGACAGTTTTGATCATCACACCTGGTGGAGAGGGAGGTGCTACTATCATCTAATGGGTATATTGCTGCTCAACATCATACAATGCACAGGACAGCCTCCCCAGGACACGGAATTATTTGCTCCCAATATAGCTTTTGCTTGCAGTTCAAATGAAGATTTCTGCCCACGTACCTCTTTAGGTCTCTCTGCACAAGCATCCGGTACACAGTGGGAGCACTGCACAGGGTCGTGATGGGGTAAGTGGTAAGCGTCTGTATGATGGAAAGACACAGGTGTCAAAAGTGGCTCATTAAAGACCATGACTAGGGCTGATGTCTACAACCCCAGATTCTCTTTTCATTTTAACAGGTACCCATCTCATAAGAATAAGAAAGCAAATATTTATTAGTTGTCACTAGTGACTGTATGTCTACTGGGCATTTTCAGTATTGGAAGGACTATGTGTATGTTACAGTAATAGACATACACAGTCAAATTTAACAAAAAGTGAATTGTTGAATTTGAGAACCACCCCAAAGTTTGAACTGATTTATTCTACTTTGAGGCTGCAAATTACCTGTCATGGTGGGATGTGAAGTGCTGACTACTGGGTAGTGCTGACTCTAGATCGATAAGCTCATCTCCCAAAACCTTTCAAACACTGTTTCTGTAAAAGATTTCGGTCCTTTTGAGTGGATTGATGAAATGCGTAAGTAAGGCATTTTTCTGGCCTTTTATTAATTAAGATTTGTAGGACTCATTATGCTTCTACCTCTTTAAAATCAAAGTCATCTTAAATCTGGAGAAATAATATCTTAGAGCTCTTCTTTCTAGACAGGTTCCACTATATTACATAATGAACCAACAGTATGTATTCGATTTAAGCATCTGAGAGATCACTCTAAAACTGTATGTCTAGGTTGTCTGGATTATCATAGGTCAAGAGTAACTCTTGATCTGTAAACGAGCATTTCTGCTGTGTGTGCTTGCTCCCTAGATTCCAACTGTTCTCGATTAGTGTAGTGTGTATAACTAAGAATAGCGTGAATCCATAGACATTTTATAGCACTTAAAAGACACATATTATCTTTGTAAAATAGTGCTATTTTAATATCTTATGTAATGTTGGTGGGTGGAAGATGGCGGCGTGATAGGTGGGAGCGGAATCCACTTCTCCCTGCGCACAGGTGAGATACCTAGCTGATCTTCTGAGGAACAGAGGGAACAGCCAACGGTGTCCAGCATATAAGAAGATTGGAGACCAGGATTTGTAAAGAACACTGAAAAAAACATGGTAGGGAACGTGCTTCAGGACAATAAGGTCCCTGGGCCCAGCACAGGACCAAGGAGGCTGTAGCCCCAGACCCAGCGGGCACCGGGTTGGCAGAAGGATTCTAGGGAGAGTGCCGGGTCAGAGGCTCCCTCCCCCTGCCGAACAAGGTGTAAGCAGCACTGGGAAAGACCTGGGTGCTTGAAGTCACAGGGGGCAAATAGGGACCATCTGGCGAAAACGCAGGGAAGGTGCGCACCCACTGAGACTGTGAGGCTGGCTGGGGAGAGTTGGGCACGAGGGGCCCAACTGGGTCAGTCCCCGTCTGGTTGCAGAGCTGGGCTGTGGGGGAGGCCAGGTGCTTGTATGGAATGGCAGGCTTGAGCAAAAAGGAGTTTTTCTGAAAGAAAAAGAGAACTAAGAGGCATTCAGCGGCTGCTTGGGGAACTCTCCTGCAGCAGCGCCAGGGCCTACTGCACTCTACCTCCACTGGCTGTGGGGCGCTCTCCGCCCCTCCCGTCCCAGTAACAGAGCCTGGGCCCGCACAGCGCACCGAAACTGGGAGATTGGAGGTCGCCTGATCCGTCGGAAGCCAGGCTCACATACAGGAGGCTCTGGAGGGAGCGCGCTTGATCCTGTCGCCCAGAGGCATCTTGCACACCAGCCCAGTGCTTCACGAGAAGCATCAGAGGAGGTGCGCGCTCAAATCCACTGCACTAGAAACAGTAGAACTGGCTTGGCTGGTTTGAAGCCAGCAGGAGGCCTCCTTTTTTTTTTTCCTTTTTTTTTTTTTAATAAAAACTTCTTCTTTCTTTCTTTACATCTGTCTTTCATTACTCTTTCTTCCTTTCTTTCCTCTTTTATTTCATCTTCCTTCCTTCCTTTTTTTTTTTTAATATTCCCACAAGTGAGACAATAAAACCTGGACTTGTGAAGGGACCAGAGTTGGACCCAAAGTGAGGGCACAACAGCTGAGACAGTGAGACAAATTTCAATTTGCTACTTCAGAGAGCTTGCAAGTTATTGGATATTTGTATTATTATTATTTTTTCATTATTCTTACATCTATTATTTTATTAGTATTTTTGTATTTCTCTTCTTTCTGTTTAGCCTTCTTTGCTTGACTTGTTAAACTGCATAGTAAGACTGGTTTCCCTTGTTCTCTCTTTCATACTGTATTTTTAATTTTGCTGTCTTTTCACTTCCCATGGGATCCATTAGCACCCTGTTCTAGGTCCTATACTTCCTATTCTTATCCAGATCACATAGATTCTGTCATATAATTGTTGCTCCATAACTATTGTAAATAATTGCCATTCCATACAATTGTGAATACTATACAGCACCCTTCCCAGATCTTGGCTCACTTCACTGTTTCCTGAACTGTATTACTGTTGTGGTTAACTCTGCTTGCTCATGCTCTACACACATTTTCTATTCTTTTCTCTCATTTTACCTCATGATCTGACCTCCCACAAGCTCACTGCTTTCTAGATCCAACTCACAATCCTTCCCCTCACAACAAGAGTCTTATCTCCTTTCCACACTTTCTAAAAGGTGGCTAGCTGGAAGAAATATCACGGCTAACACTATATATATCCTAAGGATCTCCTATTTCTTCTCTACGGGTTGGTACTTTTAATACCATAGAATACATTCCCACTATCTTAAACCATTTTGCCTTCCCCTCCAACTGATCACAAAAAAAGAGTAGGTGGGAGCTGTGGACACCAGTACATCTGCTGGAAGAGGAAACTCACCAACAAAGGAACCAACAACAGATAAGAACAGAAGAAGGTGAAGGAAGGAGTGGAAGCCACACTAACTCAACACAGGGCTGATCTAGAAACATAACCAATTGGTGGAGAAATTACTCAGAACAAACAACTGAACAAGAACAAGAAAAAATCCTCAAAACCTTGTATATACAGAAGAACCAGCTCCGACACAACCTGCCCACACCTGGACAATAGAATATAAAACGAGGGGGACGGAGTGACCCTCAGTTAGCCAGCTGGAGGGAGGGACTCACCAAAGAAACACCCAAACACAAAACCCTAAAACATACAGAGAGCCAACATAAACGACAGCCCAAGACCAACAAGCTAAGGAGATCAAGGAGACTACACCACTGAGTCTCACAGGGCTTCTACCACAGAAGTTCATACCATAAACTCAAGGAGTCAGAACAGATCAATTTAAAAAGCAGAGGCTAACGAGAAGAGTCTCACAAACCA
>VMDR010010883.1:0-29739 GCA_007922815.1 Macrotus californicus
TAAGGTGGACCAGTGTATACAACATAAGGGCATGTCTAAGACACATTTTTAATGAAAAAAAAGTAAGTCATAAAAGACTGTGTCTGGTAAAAGCCACTTTTGCTGAAAAGAGAGCACATACCCATATTCTTCCATGCTCACGGAGGCCTGGGGAATTTCTGGAAAGATAAACAAGGAACTGCTAACATGGGTTAGATGTGGAGAGTGAACATGTGGCAGGGTGGAACTTTAACTTTTGGCTTTAAAAATTAGTTAGAAAACAATGTTAATGGGTAAGAACTTAACTTCCCATACTGAAGTAACCACTTCTCTTTAAAGACAAATTAAGTTTCAAGGTCTTTTGCACGTGACATTATACAGATGACTAGTAAATAGGTATGTATAAATTGTTATGGCAGACAGTCTGAAGAACATCTAAATATAGGTTTTTGTTTCTTTGGAGTTCTAAAAATTTTATACAAAGATATTTACAGTTTGGCTTCTTTCTTTTAACTATAAATACAAATAAGTAGCTTTTTATCAAGTTGCTTTGACTCAGTGGAGATAACTGAAATATTTTACTCTTTCTAACCATTGCCTAACCACATTCAGTTCAAATGCCCTTGAATATCCTTTAATGATACTTTGGGAATATCGGTGACTTTTCAGGCCCTTCCACTGAAATGCAGCTTACGATTCTCTTCATGTATTTCACTTTTGTGTTATTTCCTTCCCTAACTTTAGTGCCACCTCTAGCACTAAGCATACCCTACTTTGAATTCAAACTTGTCCTTCTACTATCTAAACCCTGATTCCTATGGTGATGGAGTAGAGGAATGACATGAGTAGACAAAGAGTAGTAACTCTCTTTTGACTTAACTCTCTATGGTTGTGGTCCTTTCTCTGTGGGTTGTTGTTGATTTTCTGGCCAATCCTGGCTGGCTATGGAAGGCCTTAGTGTGCAGTCACTCAAATACACAGGGTTCATGTGTGAGTTTCTGCAGGGCCCTTTAGGGCTCCCCACGCAGTTCCCTGCTGGAGTGGGGATCCAGCTCCACCTCAACTTCATGTCTTCCTACACCTTTCACCACCAACAAGCTCCTGTTGTATATACTCCACCCAACAACTGCTTGCTTCTGGTATTCCATAGCCTGGCTGCAGGACTTCTTGGCCTCAGTCCAGATACCTTACTCAGTGCCCAATGGAGAGAAAGCAGGCTGCTCCCCTATGGCCTCTTTTCTTCATCCTATCACCCCTCAATTCACTTTTCTTTAGTTCATAGAAAAAGAAAAGGCAAAGCAGCAAGTTCAACCCAAAGCCTCCATGTCCAAAAGGAAAATGGTGTGTGGGGTCTCATTCTTACAGATACCTCCATTTTTTTACACATGTGTATCTTGGAGGGCCCCTCATTTGGCTTTAAAGAAGTACAAAAAAAGTCTTAACACAATCTTATCATATGGCACAAGGCAGTTGCCACCACTCCAATTCTCAGAACTTTCTCTCTCTGTCCCTTCCCCCAGCCTCCTGCTTATATATGAGTAGACGAGCTGAGATGAAGGATGGGGTTGTGGTACCCAGTGTTTTTAAGTTGACTCTAAGTAAACCCCACAGGTGAGGGGCCCCTATTGTGGGATTCTTTGTCTTCAGCTTTGGACTCCAAATGTCAACTCCAAGGTAACTGAAAAGTGATAGTCAACATGTTTTACATTCATTTATAAAACACTTCTTCAGGATCAAAACAGTGGTCATGATTTAAATGTTCAAACACAACGGGCATTGCCATCTCATGGTGATAGGGAGAGTGATGGCTTTGATGCATAGAATTGTTCACATTCATGAAAATTTGTAGATTGAAACCGCATAGAAAGAGACACTTCTACACCTAATTATTCAATGGAGCACTACTTTTATGCCAGCCGCTGGGCATGTTAGAGATGGGTGAGGAGGGATAAAGTGAAGTCATATTGTTCTTGGGCCATCCATTCTCCACAAAATGGATGTGCTGCTCTGCAAAGCAAAGCAGTAAATGCCCAGGGGATGCAGAGTCAAGGGGCAACCTGAATCCATGGTGTGGGTGAGTAGTAGTTTAATGGAGGAAGTGCGTGTGTTTTTTGTTTGACAGAACCTACACCTTTATAGAAGTGACTCAGGTATCACTTCAAAATGGCAAGGAGGGCAAGGGGGACCTCAGGAGGCAGAGATGAGGCCCCTCTTTTCTTGTTTAAACAGAGCTGCTCTGCTTCTACCAGTTTTACATAATCAATTTCCATCTACAATTCCGTTTACTGAAAAGATTTTTTTTTAATGTGAAAACGACTGGGTTATGAAACAGATAGGCATGAGATGCATGGCCAAGGACATATGTACAGATGGGTTAGTTGGATGTTGAGCAGAACTACCACATTTGGGAATAATGAGACGATGGGATGAGCTGAAGTGTGTGTGTGTCTGTTGGAGGGATAAATGGGTGCATGTGGGGGGATGGAAGTCAATTGAGAAAAGATTGAATGAATGACTTAAAGAATTTGATTTGGAAACTTATGCCACTAAAGGGTTTTGATCAAAAGATGTCAAAAGTAGTGTTTAAGAAAGATTACTCTAGCTGTACACGACATTTGTGTGCGTGTCTGAATGTATGTGTGTCGGTTTGTGTGTACACACACAGGTCCAGGTGGTGACTCAATCTGTACTCTCCCCACTCACGCAGATGTTGGTGGTAAAAATCAGGAAATGATATTGGTAGTTCACCTTTCTCTTGAGTACAGTACTTGCCAAGGTGAATCCCCAAAGCTGCCTGGTTTGGGGGTAATGTCCTTTAGAACAGGATCTCTCTCACATTCCAGAGCTCAACTGTGCCTGAGACAAGGGCTCATTCTCTCTGCTGGAGTGGCAGCCCCCAACCCCCAGCTCCACCCCGTAGAAAGAGGGCTACCTCGTAAAAACAGGAAATCTTTTCAGGCTATCAGCAAAATGAGCTGCTTAAAGTAATCTGGATGCTGCCAAGTGTTCAGCAAAGCCTTGACAGTGTTTAGGAGAAACCTCACCGAATCCCTCAAGTAATGAGTTGAAAACCACAGGATGCTGCAAGTTTCGCCACAGGGAGTCTTCTGACACTTTTTAGCAGATGGCAATGTATACACTTCTTTTATATACAATGCTTCTCTAAATTAAAGATGATTTTTCAAAAACAATTCTCTGAGAGAGAAAGAGAAGCAAAAAACTCACACCTACTCAAGCCGTAGATGGCTTCCTATTTACATCAATTGTGAGGAAATTAAAAGTCATGGTACAATGGTGTGCTTCCTGGAAGTCGTATGAATGTTAAATACTAAGGAAAATTAAATTTAGTTTTCACATACCACTGAGGTGAGAATTCTATGAGGCCTGGAGATCTGGCAAGTTAGTTGCTTTAACAATTAGTGCAAAGGCTTGAAATAAAGCCTAATATGTGGGTACTCAAGAGCTGACTGACAACTAACTCTTATAATGGCTAATTCTGTCAAACACTGGTTGTTTCATACAAAACGTTGACATTTTTAAATTGTTCCACCAAGTCAACCCGATTAACTGATAGTTTGCCTTTCACAGACTCAGTGTGGCCTTTTCTATTAAGATTCTGTCTTGTTTTTATTTTTATTTTTTGAGAGCTCACAGTTCAACAAAGAAATATATGTCATTGTCCTCTGGAAGGTGTTCAGTCCCGTCACTTGGTCACAGGGGTTCTTTGGTCTCTCACTGACATTTTGAAACATGGTGCCTGTTTTCCATCTGCCTCATGGGGATAATCTGAGGAGATCATGGCTTTCAAGGGCCAAACATAAACTGATAGCTCAAAATTTCCAAGATGCCTCCATTTAACAACATGTAATTAGTGCAAAGCACTGACCTAGGACTTTTGGGAAAGACAAAGGTGCAGAACACCTGATTTTCATTGTAGATGAATTAAGAGTTGAGTGGGGTGCCTTACACAGAGAATTTAGGAAGAAAATGGTAGGTGCTTTGATATAATAGCAATATCCAGCGTTTATTGCAATTCTGAATAGACCAGTCTCTTGACTATATACTTTGAATGTATTATCTGATTTGATCAGTTCAACAACACTATGAAATCGATATTATTTTTCTTGTTTTACAGAAGAAGAAACCAGGACTTAGAGAGACTGGGAATTTTCCAGATGTCACACAGCTGCAGTAATCAGAGGTAGAACTAAAGCTTAAGTCCAGATCTTTATGTCTTAGAAGCCTCTGCTCATAACACCATACATTTTTCCAATGTCTCTTTATAAGTGTACCTGCTATCAATATTCAGTGTAGGCAGCAAATACTTCAGACTTGAGAGAAGATGGGAGATTAAGAAGAAGCATTTGGTCTGGGTTCTGCAATATCGGTACTGGGAGTAGGAGGGAGGGAAATCTAGAGTGAAAGCAAAGGCATAGGGTCAGGAATTTTTATGGCCTTGTACGGGAAATCAGGATAAGGGTATCACTGAAGGAATGCCTAATTCATCTGACTGTAGCATCCTAAATTATTAGGCAATCATTCATCATACAAAACCTCTCAGTTGCTCAGTATGTGTGTGTGTACTCTCCAGATGGTTAACACATTTGCCTGGTGAAGAACTGAAGTAGGAGAGTCCACTTCACTGGCATATGGTCCATAATACTCCACCATCAATGCATATGCAAGGTAGTTATAATTGCCCAGGGAATGAGTGTAAGTAAAGCCCACTAAAGAAAGAAGCAACAAAGTTGAAACATTAGCCTCTCTTTGGACTCATCAGCACATCAAATGTATGTTTTACATTAGTTTGCTGTGGCATAAAGCTTTACGTTAGTGCATGTGACCAGTATTTTGTTTTCCTTGGCATAGTTTGCCATTATAATTAGGGTATGTTATTTCATACTTTGTTGTCAATGTAAAAATATGATTTTCAAATGTAAAAGTAGCTAAGAGAATGGACAATTGGCAGCTTTTTCATCCAATATATCTTCAAAATGCAGAGTGAACTTGCCTTGAAAAAATCAAATTGGACTTTGAAACAGAGTTCTCTGGTTAAAGCTTATCAACTCTGACCCTCTGGCTTTTCTTTCTTCATGTACCTTCAGAGTTTCTCCCAATTGTCAGATAGGTCAGAATCAGAGACAGTATAATTCTGTTTCCCATAAAGGTAAGGAGCCAAATTATGAGAATTAAACAGACCCAAAGTAGAAAATAGGTCTTCTACTCTGGAATATCACAGGGCGTAGATGGACTTTTGCAAAGAATTACAATTTTTAAATGTACTTAGACTTCTTTTCAAAAAAGTGGGTGACTGGGGCTTCCTTTGCCTAGTTTTACTCCAAATGCCTCTACTCAGCCAGCATCTCTGAAAAATCAGGAGTTTGGGAGCTCTCTCCCTGTGCTGGAGGACTCCACAAACATAGCTGCACTCTGCTTTTCACTCTGGTACATGTAAATATGCAATCATTTTGTCCCTGAGGTTGGCACTCTATGCGTCTTTAATTTAACTGAATAGAAAAAAAGTTATTTTCTCTTTTATGTAAAAAGAAAAAAGCCAAACAAAAGATGTGAATGTGAAACAGAGAGCATGGTAGGCTCTCCCACTGTCCTCTCATGCAAAGTGAAGATACTATGGGTGCTGGGAAGGTCTGTCAGCTAACGATGAAGCTAAAGCAGTACCTTATATGTGGGTGTGTGAATGATGCAACATTGCCCTGTGTTGTGATGCTGAAGAAATTGGATTTGTGAAGTTATTTTGAGAGTCAAGGTAATCAAAAGGAAAACCAATTGGTTAGGTAGGGTCATAGGTGTCTTCTTGCTGGTGAATCTTAAATAGGATAATTTCGGTGTGTAGAGAGGCATTGGACAAGTTCACAGAAAAATCAACGGACGCTGAGAGCATCAGTTAAAGAATGGTCCGGACAACACAGAGAATACCTTGCTTCCCATCCACTGCAAGTTCACCCTTGGCATTTCATGAAGAGAGCCTCTGCATGTCATAGAAAAATTGTTTTTCTCATTCCTCCTCAACAATTGTTAACACAGAAGATGAATTATAAGAGAGCAAGATAGTGTCTACTTGAAGTTTTTATGAGGAGGTAAATAGCCAGATGGTTGAATTAGGGGCAATTAGTAGGGGACAGATGAACCTCAATGCATTCTATTGCATGTGGTAAAAAGTTCAAGAATGTGTGTTTGACTGGAAAGGGTTACGGATTACTTTCAAAACACCTTACTAAAATACAACTTCTGTGAGAGTTGAATCATAGGGTGAGAAGTTGGATCCATGCTTTGGACTCCCATTGAAGGAAACCTGGATGATACAACCTTCACCTCTCAGCCTTTTACCTGGGGCAAGTGTTTCTGAGGGAGCCAATGAGAACTTGAGTTTTAGACCATATCTGGGACATTTTGGACTGAGCTTGCTTTGCAGAGAAAGAAGACAGAAAGGTCTATCCCATATGTCCAAAGGAGAGACATACTTAGTCTCGTGTTCAACTTCAAATGCAAAGTCATTTCATTAGTGTAATTTAACCTTTTCATAAGCCTTTCGATGATAAATTTCATTAATGCATTGGAAATGCCAGCTGTTAAGAATAGTTTGTGACCGTGAGAGGTACTAAAAAAAGGTGGGTTAGATTACGATCCCCTGCTGTCTCCTCTGGCTCAGCACAAATGAGTGGATAGCAGTAAATGTTCTCATTCCACTGTGTTCAGCCTGAGCCTTAGGGCAAGCCAGGGTTTGCAGCCATTTACTACAATAATAGCAAGACAATTTAGCGGTAATGGATAAGTAGGGAGCAAATTAAGCCGTTTGCTGAGATACAGAAATGAAGCCAGAAAATATTTAGCCTCATGTTAGGCTTCAAATTCATAGTCAATTCATTAGTGTAATTTAGTCCTTGCATAAGCCTTTGAGTGATAAATTCTACTAATACATTTGAAATGCCAGCTGTAAGAATAACTCATTGAATGTTGAGTAAAATTAAAAGATGGGCAAGAATAAATTCTTCATTTTCATCTCATATAAGAAGATTTATGAAGGCCTTTGAGAAGAAGCATCTGTCTGCTAGTTGTAAATTGAGAGTATTAAGGGAAAACATTGGAATATTTTGGTTACATTAGCGAGAGGAATGTATTAACTCAAATGCTTTGGAGATCTTTCCTTTGGGGGCTGAAGATTACTCTTGATGAAGAACATGTGAACTTTTAGAATTCCTCTCATGTTTGGGAACAAAGACCACAACACAAACAATATTAAATGGCTGGTGTTTTGGGGAGTGGTTTCTAAGAAACACAGTTATGCATGGGACATTTGTAACTTTTTTCATATAAATATGGTTTTCTCAGTGGACTTAGAATAATGATGTGGAATAGAACCAAATAGGATTCGACTTTCTTTGTAAAAAAAGAAAAAAAATCAGTCTGTCCACTTTATCAGTTAGTTTAGTTTCTCTGGCTGGTGTCTCCCCCCCATCCCCCCCCCACATTTTTTTTATTGTTGTTCAAGTATAGTTGTCTCCATTTTCTTCCCACCACTCCCCACACCCCCAGCTTAGATACCTTCATAATAAAATATAAATTGTTCATTCAAAAACAGAAAGGGAGGACAGGAAGTAAATTTTCTTAAGCAACTATCACATACAGGTGATTTATAAAAATTAGATCAGTTTCTCTCTAACAAATTTGTGAAACATGTATTCTTAATTTATAGAAAAGGAAACCACAGTTTCAAAGAAATAAAGTAACTTCCCCCAGGACAACAGCTAATCAGTAGTAAAGCTGGGATGGAAACCACAAACTTGAGTCCATTGAATCAGACTCAAGCAGAGGTTTGTTGGCAGGCATGAGCCTGGGGCATCCAAAACTGAGTCATGGTAACAAGCTTCTGGCTGTCTGCTGTGTCTGGAGTGAGTGATCAACTTGTCTCTCCTCTGGTCCTTTCCTCCTTGTCAAGGTGCTAGTTTTGGCCATAGCTGTGTTTTTAATTCTTCCTCTTCTGTATCATCATTTCTGGCTAGAGATCTTTGGATTGACCCCTGTCTACTCTCAAATCTGCTTTAGGTTTGCAGGATAGATCTGGATATGCTGCCCAGTCTCACCCTTAGGCCCAGACAAGTGAATCTCGATTTGTTCGCTCATGCCTTAGAAGGCACTATTTTGGCCCTCCTTTAGTCTTTTCCTTAAATCTTGGAATTCCTAGACTTGGCCACTAGAAATATAAAATACCCAGTTAAGTTTTAATTTCATATAAACAACAAGTAATCTTTTAGTGTAACTGTATGTGATATAAGTATACCAAAATATTGTTCATTAAACAATATTTAAATTTATTAAATTATTTTTTAAAATTCTAATTTATCTGAGTGTCCTATATCTTTTCTGGAAACTCTCCTCTCCATGAGCTTGAAGTGTGGGGCTATGTAGTAAAGAATTAATCTTACCAAAAGAAATCTTGGGCCTTTGGCCTGATATCCTGGGAGGTGATCTCTAGGAAGAGTGTGGTTGTTCATCTAGGCACCTTGGACCACACTGGGCAGTCTAATAATGTGATTTATGAAGAGGAATTTGGGCCTTGTTTTTATCTGTTCTATCTCCAAATAGGATGGAGACTAAAGATATCAGCTCAGTCTCTGGATGAACTTGAGGGTGAACTCAGGCATGGAGGAAGTCAGTCTTCATTGTGACTGAACCTCAGTAAAAGCTCTGGATACCAAGACTTTGAGGAGCTTCCCTGGTTGTTAATACTCTGTTATTATCACACATTGGTAGTGAGAGGAGTGAACACTGTTCATGACTTCCCTGGGAGAGGGCAATAGGAAATTTTCCAGTTGGAGCCCTCCTGGACCGTGCCCCACACCTCTCTTCCCTTGGCTGATTTTAATATGCATCCCTTCCCTGTAATAAACCAAAACCATGGGTATAATAGCTTTCAGTGATTTCTGTGAGTCCTTCTAAATGATTAAAACTGAAGGTGGTCTTGGGAACCCATGAACTACTGTTGATGTTAGAAGTAAAGTCAGTCTTCTGGGCTGTTCTCTCTTTACATTCCCAGGGTCAAGGAGGTATGTCTACCTAACCCTATTCTAGAGTCTAGAGCCTAATCCATGCTCCAAGTACTGGGATTCTGGAATTCCCTGCCCCAAGGGCCCTGAGCATGCTTCCAGAGCCTGTGTGATCCTCTGTCTTAGGTCTAGTCAAGGGTGGACCATGGCACTGATGCAGCACTCTTAACCTAGCGGGTGGCCAAATGACCCTATCAGGGTCAAGTGGAGAGAGTTCTATGTGCAGCTCTGTGTGCCCAGGCACATGTATGTGAAGACTTTTTCTTTAAAGGAGTGAGCTGGAGTGAGAAGAGATAAGGGAGGACCAGAGGGGCTTCCATTTGTACTTTCCCCTTTGGCCTAGTAAGTTTTAGGGGCTGAGATGTGCCTCTTTCTGCCCCGCCTTTCCCTGTCATGCAACTTAAGGCTTGTTTCCACCTTCAGCTTCTTTTCTCCAAGTTGGCACTATAATAGCTAGACTTTCCCACACTGTGTGGCTCAGGCAGGACCATGAATCTCAGACTATACTCTTTCTTGAGAAAATAATAACTCCAATATTATCTCTAGCCCCTGACTTGGGGACATCAAATTAATCCATATGGAATGTCCTGGATTCTTAGAACCATCCATCATGAAATCTACCTCTGAATTAATAGCACCTTTTGGTGGCAGGGAAAATATAGCTTGCCAAAGTTAATGCATTTAATAATTATAAGCTTTGTTTTATTTTTAGAACACTTAAAATATTAAAGAAAACATAAAAACAATTTACCTCACTGGTATGGGTCAGTGGATTGTGTACTGGCCTGTGAACCAAAATGTCACAGGTTCAATTCCTGCTCAGGCCACATGCCTGGGTTGCAGGCCAGGTCCTCAGGAAGGGGCATGCAAGAGGCAACCAATTGATATGTCTCTCCTGCATTGATGTCTCTCTCCCATTCTTTCTCCCTCCCTTCCCATCTCTCTAAAATAAATAAATAAAAGCTTTAAAAAACAACAACAAAAACAATTTAAAATTGAGGAAATATGACCTGCATACTATTATCATACCTCCATGTCCCTTGAGTTTCAAAAGCTTTCTGTACCTTCTATCTTACTTGATGCTCATGATGATTCCTGCAATGGTACCAGAGCCTCGTGACATGCCCATCTTAACACACTGGCACCAGAAATCCCTCTCTTTTTCTATCCCCTTCATGCAGTTACTAAGACCCATCTGTGACCTGACAAATGCCACTACCCACATTGTCTGGACCTGCACTTCTCCCCATCTTTGTTTCTGTGTTTGTCGGGGAAGGTGACATTGGTGGGGTCTACCATGTGATTGGCATGGGTTGGGTCTGGGGCCTGGAGAAAGAAAGGAAGAACACACTGTTACCAGAGAGACAGAGATCTGATCCCATGCCTTCTTCTAAATGACTTCCTGGGTGAAAAGCAGCAGGCTGGAAAGGAAGAGCCAAGAGCCTGAACCATGCCAGAAGAAAAAGGATAGGCCTTGGCCTGGGAGAGAATGGGTGTCATGCAGCTCCGGACAAGCCACTTTACTCTCTGACTCTCAGCAGTTGCCGCATCTGTGGGGTACAACTAAGGATTTCTACACTGTGGTGTGGCTGGACTATTAAATGAGACAATGCTTTGCCCACTCTGTGACACACGGACTTGTTACTTTTACCCGTTATAATAAATTTGAGCCTTGTATGGTTCCTAGCATAGTAGATACTCAGTAAGACAAGAGCAGCTCTAATTATGATTATTGCCCACTCTTCCTTGAAGGCAGCTCTAAGGCAGAGTCCTTCTCAGTGCCACTCAGAGAACAGACAATGCAAGGAGTAGTGAGGCAGAGGTAGTGCAGAGACAGAGCATTTCAGCATAAATGGAGCCAGGTTTCTTTCTAGGGAAAAGAGGTGAAGTGGCAGACATTTCTGGCTGTGCCTGGCACAGGTAGAGTTGAAACCCAGGCAATGTGCAAGGTCAGCTCCATTTATAAACCCACAATTAGAAAAGATGGTGCTGATAAGTGACTTGTTGAGACTGCCGTGTCTCCTGTTTTCCCTTGTGGTAGGAATAGGAGCCGTCACAAAGTCGTGGAAGATGACTCAGAGACTGAGGGGAGGGAGAAGCAGGCCCAGCCTCTGGTCTGGGAGGAGAGGCTATGATTTGAAATCATAAAGAGTGTGGACAAAAGAGAGGCCAACAGGATCATTCCCTGGAAGCCAGTGAAAAAGGACAGGGGTGACCTGGAGGCTGCTGTTGCCTGAGGAAGGTCTGGTGAGATGGACTTGGGTTACAGGCTCCTAAGATTCTCAAGAGTCACTAAACCAAAAAATCAGGGCAAGAGCAAAGGAGAGACCAGGATGAGCAGGGGAATCTGGAGAGTCTTGCTGCCATCAACATTCTTCCTGTCCTGGGAAGAGAAATGACACAAATATCCCAAATAGAATCTGTGAATTATTTCTCCCAAACCACCCGGTGATAAGCCATACCGGGTAGATTCTATGTAGTTCCCATGAAGGAAGCCTGGGAATTTGACCACTATTTGTGATACTGTTTCTGGGCGGGGGGGGTGGTGCATTTTCTGACTCCTCCATTTTCTCATTTCCCCACTAATCAAGAAATGAATTTCTGAATTGATAGTAACAGAATAGTTAGCAGGATGTAAAGTATAGCATAGGGAAAACATTCTAATAACTATATATGATGTCAGATGCATACAAGATTTATCAGGATAACTTATATGAGTGTCTAAACACTGGGGTGTACCCCTGAAACTAATATAATGTTAGACAAAAAGAAAAGAAATGAATTTCTGGAATGCCCACCTGGCCCAGAAAGGTGAGGGATAATGCTGCCCGCCTGAGTAGGACAAGATGAGATGCCTGGCGTCTGCTGGTTTCTTTCAGGCACAAAACAAGTCGAGTCCTTGGAACCAGATCAAAGAGGGCCCCACATGAGCACTGTGCAGAGATGTAGTTGACCTGGAACACACAGCATCCCTGGGAATACTCCCAGGGCTTTCAGCTGGACAAACTGTGAAGCATATCGGCTCCTCTGTCTCACCTCCGTGTCTCCCTAATTCATGTCCCTGCTCGTTTGTTCTTAACACCCCTCTCTTCCCTGAACCCAGGGGAACAGAGGGAATATCCATCCTCTGTTTCCAGGAAAGACCTAGCCTTTCTGTAAAGCCATAGGGACTTTTCTCAACTCTAAACTCCCATAGGAAACTGGAGTCTACACTTTAGGGTCTACTATTTTTTATTCTTCTATGAACATGTATTAATATTTCATGTAACTAAATGTTATTTTTCAAATGATATTATCAGGTTTTTTAAGGACAAGAACTTTCTCATGCATCCGTGCCTCACACTTTTCAATGCTGAGATTCAAAACTGTCCTTGCAGCTGCGTGGTTTGCTCCCATGGAGACAAAGAGCAGTGACCGTCCCCTGGTTCATCTTTAATGTCAACCACTGCCATCCTCGCTGTCCACAAGTCTACTGCTGCCACGCTGAGTCACCACTGCAGCTAGAAATTTTGTACAGCGGTTCAAAGCTTCTAAGTGTTTTCACATGCAATATTTTGTTTTATTTTTACAATCACCCATAAAGTAGATATTTCTTATCCCATTGCATAGATGATAAAATGAAGGATTAAAAGGATCCAGTGACTTTCCCACTGGCAGAGCTTCAAGTCAAACTCTTTTTGGGTGCTTCATAAACACACATCTCCACGTATCTGTGAGCATGAAACAATGAGACTATTTTCAAACAAACACTTAAAAGGACTATTCTAATGATATAATAAACCTCAACAAATTTCAGTGGCATAAAATACACCCATTTTATTAAGTTCCCAAATCTATCAGTCAGGAATTTGATAGAGCACAGTAGAAATGGCTTGTCTGAGCCACGATGCCTGGGCTTCCGCTGGGTGGACTCCATGCCTGAGGCCACATGTCTTGGGCCTTGGGCCTTTTCTGCACAGCAGGTACTGGGACTGGGTATCTAAGGTGGTTCTCTCATTAGCATGTGTCTGGCAGCCAGGCGAGGATGGCTAGCACAGCTGCCAGTGGTCTTTCTCTCTCCTTCCTTGTGTAGTCTTTCCATGCTGGGCTTTGTCAGAGTATGGAGTTTTTAGGGTAGCCAAATTTCTTACATGGCGTCTGTCTTCCTCTGCAGCCGGTGGTCTAAGCCACCCAGAGGGAGCTGTATGACATGTCATATCCTAGACTCAGAAGTCGTAGTCACTTCTATCACATTCCCTTGGTTACACATGGCTAGACTAGCAGATATGGGCATCGACTAACCAAAGATATGAATCGAGGTGATATGGTTCATCAAGGAGATTTTTGAAAATTAGCTAAACATTTATTTTAATTGAAATATTATTGCAAATCATATACATCTAGGCAGTCCTTGTGTCTTTGCTCAAAATCTTTCCAGAGAAGAATGAAGAATGCCAAAAAACAGACCTTTTGGGCATCTGTTTATGTCAGAGAGTCTGTTGTTTAGATCTGCAACTGCCCCTTCTCATCACTAGGCGGTAGGCTTGAACAAATAAGGCAAAAAAAAACCCTATTGAAATTGATCCTGAAGGCCATAGAAATAGCAGAAGACACTGAGTCATATAGCAAAAGGCAGCACTGGCTTCCTTCCAAGTGGTTAAATTTTCTTTCTTTTTAAAATAAATTATTTCTATATTAAATTATGAAAGCAACACAATAAAAATAAACAATTTGAGTTTCTTTCCTTCCAAGTTTGTGTTTGACATTTTAAAGTATACTATGGTATCTAGTGCAGTCCATTTTTTTCAAATTAAAATGAGCTTTGAAGAGGTCATTGGAATCCTAGTAGAAATAATTTTCATTTTGCTACAACCAGTATTTATTGAGCAGCTAGTTGATGTTACAGTGCTAGGTGTCAGATACGTCAGAAAGCAAGTCAGACATGGTCTCTGCCCTCACAGAGCTTAAAATCTCGTGAAGAGAATGAAATGAGCGATTAAAATATAGTATCACACATTTTATAACTGGGCAAGTACAGGGAGATGTCAGAATACAAAGAAGGGACCTGTAGCCTAGGCTCAGTTGGTGCCAGGAAATATATATAATACATTTCAGAGAAAGAATCGTTTTTTTAGTCCTTACTTAAAAAATCATGGTATATATACATGACATAAAACATAGCATTTTAAACAATTTTCAGTGTACAATTATGTGGCATTACGTATATTCACAAGGTTTTGCAACTATCACCACTATACGTTTCCAGAACTTTTTCATTGCCCCAAACAGAAACTCCGTGCTCATTGCAGATAACTGCCCATCCCCTCCTCCTCCCAGTTCCTGGTAATTGCTATTCTGCCTCCTGTCTCCACGAATTTCCCATTCTAGGTATCTCATATAACCAGGATCATACAACATTTGCCCCTTGTGTCAGTCTTATTTCACTTAGCAGAATACGTGTAGCATGCATCAGAATTTCCTTTCTTTTTACGACTGAATAATATTCCTCTGTGTGAGTCCATGACACTTTGTTTATCTATTTATCCATTCATCCGTTAACAGATATGGACACTTAGGTTGTTTCCACATTTTGGCTATTGTGAATAATACTGCTCTGTGTGGAGGTGGAGGTGTCTCTTTGAATCCTCGCTTACAATTCCTTTGAGTTTATAGCTGGAAATGGAACTGTTGGACCAAGCTTTTGAAGGAATTGCCATGCTGTTTTCCACAATGGCAGTGTGATTTTGCATCCCCACCAGCAATGCACAGGGTTACAATTTTTCTCATCCTGGCCAACTCTTGTTCCTTTGATTTTTTGGATAACCGCCACCCTAAAGGTTGTGAAGTGCTTTCATTGTACTTTTTGGTTTGCATGTCCCCAGTGACCCGTGCTCTTGAACATGCTGCCGTGTGTCTATCGGCCATTTATATATATCTTCGGTGGAGAAATGTTTCTTCAAGTCCTCTGCACGTTTTTGAACTGGGCTGTTTGTTTTTATAGTTCTTTATATATTCTGATATCCCTTATCATTTGAAAAGTTTGCAGCTCTATTTTAAGAGGCCACTTAGGGAGCTGATCTTGCCCACCGCATCTTGACCAGGTAAAGTGCCTTACTTCCAAAGGTAAACTCAAAATTTTAGACTTTCAAAATTGGCTCAAAAATGGCTTCCACAATTTTAAGAAAATCAATGTATTCAAATGACACTTTTTGTTTGAGTTTGTTAATACCTTTTTTTAAAGCAAACATGAGCCACTATAACTGTGTGGCATTACATTCTTAACAGCTTTCATTGTATTTAACTTGCTATTAATTACTTCATAAACACAGTTCTTCACCCCATTCACAGTAAACCTGGAGACTACCTTTAAACATACTACTGACTTTTAAAATTGGTCAATTTTGACTTTTCATTCTATTATTGTTTGATTCTCTTTGATTATACTTCTGTAAATGAGAAAAGATGACTTTATTCCGTCCCTACCAAACTCTCTCTGAATGGAGCCAAATTATTCTTAACCTTTCTAAAATGAATTATAAAGTCAGACATTTCCATAATTCACTCCCCTTGAAAATGTCTTCCAAAGATCTTTAGCAGAATTTTATAAGTGTAGACTTCCAAAAAAAAAAGAAAGAAAGAAAAAAAAAACCTAGGGAATTTGATCAAGAAATTTTTCTTCACTTTGCATTTAATAAGGTATCTTTCAAGCTGTTGTTCAAAGACAAAAAGAAATGATAAGAAAAGTCATGGGCCCTGGAAGCACCCTTCTTAACTTCTTAGGGGGCCATGTTCCATTGAAGAGAAGACAAAGATCTAAAGCTACCTGCATTCACAGGAGCGCCAAACCAGGCCAGGTGACACAAAAAGCAAGGTGAGGGCTACATTTCTAAAGATTTGCTATGAGGTCAAAAAAAGAATACGAAGCTTTTGGTTAAAGAACATAATCTCTTTTGCATGGTGTAGGATTGTGTGGAAACTGATTACAATATAGAATTCTCTAGTACTTATCTCTATTTTTAAAAATGCTGCAAGGTCTGACTCTTGGGGGATATGAGTAAGAAAAATGCATAGTTGCCCTAAATGTATCTTCCCTCAGCAGGGCCCCAGGGTGCTGGGTAATAAACAGCTCCTCACTTGCATACCAGCTGCATTTGCTCAGGGCTCTTCCAAGGGGTTCACTCACCTCATGTTAGTCAGCAGGTTTCTATGAGGAAAACCTTCACTTTGTCTCACTGAAGGATATTTCAGCTTTATAAAACACACCAGATTCCTCATTCTCGGCAGGACATTTAATTAACCCCCACTGATTCACCAAGCAAAGCAGCCAATAAGAATATTTTGTCTTTTCACTGTGGCCCTAAGATATCCACCCAGTTCTTGGTATTTTGAAAAATTTTATCCCAGTTTCACTTTAAATTATTGGAGTAGAGCGAGTATAGAATTAAATCTCTTCAGGTCACCCAGCA
This sequence comes from Macrotus californicus, assembly GCA_007922815.1. Lineage (NCBI taxonomy): Eukaryota > Metazoa > Chordata > Mammalia > Chiroptera > Phyllostomidae > Macrotus > Macrotus californicus. The sequence continues at coordinate 16,490 of VMDR010010883.1, forward strand.
GCACTGTTTGACCATCTATGTGGTGAAAATGGAGTAGCTGCCTTTTGGAAAGACTGGGGAGAATTAGGGAAGGGGGGAGGGTTGTGGAGCAGAGTGATCACAGAGGGCTGTGTGTGCACATCACACAGCACTGTTCCAGAGAGGATGCCAAGGAAGCCCTCCAGTGATCCTGAGGCTACAGCACCTCTCAGCATGCTCCCTGAAAGGTGTCTTTCCTTATTAAGAAAGCTTTATTTGAATATGGTTCATATCATGGACTGGCTTCCAAAGCAAACATAGGGAAATATTCATGCATGTGTAGATGCTGATCTTAAATTTCATTTTACCTGAACTTTGAGCAATTACTCAGTGTAATACCTCCTTTCTATTGTTGAGAAAAATATATATATACATCTAAAACTTTTAGCAATGATATGCAAGGTTTAAGCATCTAGTCAGACCAAACTTTGAAATAGGCTTTTCTCTCCCTAACCATCTACTTTGTTTTTTTTTTCTCCAAATTCACATACAGTAGAAATTTATTAACTATCCCTCTGTGCTAGGAGATTTTCTAAATTATCTCAGTGAATATAGGCAATTACTTTGTGAACTGGTTATTACCAGCCCTTTTATAGCACCTAATGCAGTTACTGGCACATAATAGGTTCTCAATAAGTAGGTGGTAAAAAGAAAATCTGAATGGATATAATGAGTGAGATTACCAATGGGCTTAGCTAGCATTAAGCGACTTGATCATAATCACAGGACTGGTAAGTTGGAGAGCTGGTATGTAGGGCAGGGAGTATTTCAGACTTGATTTAAACTAGTTTTTCTGTTAAAAAATTTTAAATTATTTTGGTATATGTCAGTGGTTTCCAACCATTATAAATAGGTAGGACTAATCTCACAAATTGTATTTATTGATGAAGTCAAGTACTAAGATGGAATTCTGCTATACTTCCACAGTTCCTTAGTAAGTAGGTACAAGAGAAGCCATACAACCATTTCGTAGAAGTTTTTTATAATCCCCACACCTTATCCTGTTTGATATTCTAACAAACAGCCTACCTGTACAATGTACCCCCAAGTCAAGTGTAGTGAATATTCTGACAGCAGGATAAATAATCTAGTTGGATCAAGGAACAGAATCCTTGTATGTGTGTGGGGGAACACAAGACTGTAGAAGTTTCAGAGCATGGACCTGCCTCCAAGGAGTGAAGCTACTGTCTGCAGCTTCCTGTTCTTCATTCATGAAAGGGAACAGATGCTTGTATGGACCTTCAAGCCAACCTCTCCTGAACCATTCAGAATGTGGTAAATGCACGACCCAGTTATATCCATAACAGCTGCCTTTCTTTCCCAGGTATATCTTTCTTCCAGGAACTGCTAAAGTCCTTGAGCTGAAGCTACTTTTAGATATGGCCACCCCTGGAAAGAGGCCCAAGTAAAGATGCTGGACTTTTGTCCAGGAGCTTCCAGGGATATTCTCTCTCCTCTGGCACTACTGTTACAAAGTGACTATTCCTTGGACTAGGGCTCTGTCAACCATCATCTACTGTGTTATCCCTGCATTGCCCTAGAGGTAGGAGTGACCCAGGAGCAGAAGTAACTACCAGGGTCTCCAAGGTCTTCCTCTTCCTCACTTGACATACATCTCTAGAGGACTGGCCCTGCCAGAGAAACCATGAGGGCAAACCACTTCCTTCCTATTTTTCTCTGTTCGAAATTGAGATGATTTGTACTCACTGTTCTAGGAGCATCGTCTTCAAAGTGAGACTTAGCTCAGAGTCCTGTGTCATCTTTTTTCTCAGTTTAGTTCTCTAACTTTGAACCAGTGGGAGGAGAATATGCTGGCACTTCCCAATGAGACTCATGGTGCCCTATGTCTTAAGCATTCATTCATTCCAACTACTTTAAGCACCTACCATTGGCCAGACACAGTGTATGTACTAGCCAGGCCCTGGGACTCCATGCTGAAGACCTTCACAGTTCCTGTCCTCAAGAAACTTACAGTCTATAAAGATGTTTGATAAAAGTCAACAACAACAACAAAAAATCAAATACACTTGGTGTTGCAAAGAAAGAAAGGCAGGGTGATAGGAATATAACCATACCCAAGTCCTTTAAGATCTTTAACTTCCCAAGAGTCAAAATTCAGGCCCTAAAAATTCCTTCATCCATACCTGTACTTCTCCCAGATACCTAAGGAAAATATTCAAATGACTCCAGGACATATGGTTGTGTTATTTAATCCCAGATGGTAGACGTGAACCATCATAGTCTTTAAGCCTAGAACTGGACTGGGTCTCTGAACTTTCTCAAACTAGTCCACATGCAAATTAGATTTGTGAATGAAAACATAAGAAGGCAAAACACAGAGTGATATGACAGTACCAGATAGATAATACATGATGTTTTTATAGATTAATGATAGGAGTATGAAGACATGAACGTGAGGCCAGTTTTATTACTATCTCTATATTCTACTTTTTTAAAAATTGAATGTACATATAAACTATACAATATTTATTTAACTGAAATGTCAGTTCTCCATGCTTTGTCCTCCAAAGTTCATGTTAATAAAGTATCTGAAGATAAAAGAAGTATAATGAAAAGAATTGAGGCTTTGGAGTTGGGAAAATTCTAGCTTTACTGTTTAGTGTCTTCATGTCTCTGTGTATTTTTGAGCCTTTGCAATGGGAACAAAAAGAAACTATTGGAGCTATACTAGCAGCCTGCTAACTACTCAGGGCCTGTTCTTTGCTACCAGATCATCATAGAGTGTGTTCTTGTAAGCTACCACTTCCTGGTAAGGCTACTTTTCATTTTTCCACAGAAAACAATCACTTGAGTATATGCTTATTTGAAAACTTCTGAACACATGAGAACTGGTATCTGCCAAGCTGTCCATTTTGATGAAATAGAGCAGGAAACATAACTTACAGGAGGCCACGATTGCCAATCCATTCATGAGTTACCCAACTTTTTATGCAGATAAATGCCTTGACAGATCAGTTATTAAATATAAAATATACTGCAGCATATAAATCTTTGTTTCCTGTTGGCCACTCCTGGGTTGAGCTGGCTCATGAGATGGGTTTGGAAGATCAAAGCCTGGAAAAAGGAAAGTGCAGAAGGCACGCGAATGGGTGATTTGTGAGCTTAGGAGTAGGATGAAGCAGGGGAATCAGTGTGGTGATCCGAGGACACCTATCTGGAAATGAATAGATCCCTATCAGGAAGACCAGAGGTTTCTGGAAATCTGAGGAAAGCTGTGAAGGTCTTCAGCATGGAGTCCCATATTACACTGTGTCTGGCTGATGGTAGGTGCTTAAAGTAGTTGGTATGAATGTATGCTTAAGACACAGGACACCATGTATTTCATTGGGAAGTGCCAGCATGTTCCCCTCCTGTGGGTTCAGAGTGTTCTCAAGTCTGGAGAAGTCACCACTCTCAGTTACTAGCTGCAAAGATCATGGTGGTGATGTTTTAAAAGTGATTTGGGGGGACTGGTGTTCACATTAATCATCTTCTCTCTGTTCCAAGTAACTGAAACCAAATTAAAACAAGCTCAAATGGGGTGGGGAACAATTTATGGTTCCTATAACTAAAAAGTTCAAGACTGGATCTAGATGTCCAAACTATGATGTCGAGCATCTGTCTTCCTCCATTTTTGCCTTTTCTTTTTCCTCTGAGCTGGTCAATGAGGTACCCTAGGGTGGCTAGTAATAATTCCAGGATTATTTTCCTGCAATGTAGACACACCAACAAAAATTTACTTCTCCCTGACCTCTCTGGAGATTATTTCAATTAGTTTTCTCACATTTCAACTAATCTCTTTGTCCAGATCCAGGCCTAGTGCCCATCTCTGGAGCCAAGAGTGGGCTCAACTCCAGCTGAAGCATATGGCCTGTAGGGAAGTAGTGGCCGAAGGGAAAGAGAGATTCTCTTAGTATGGGAGGTGCCGAGCAGGCAAAAATAAGAATTGTTCACCTCAGAGCTATTATTTACCTCTAGCCATATGACTAAAGGGAAGCAAACTGAGACAATTAAATTTCTCCATGATGTATGTTTGTTTTCTATTTGAAAGCCTAGATGAAAAGTTTAAGAATAATTCTTTTCCTTCTTCCCTCCCTCCTTTTCCTCCTTCCTTCCTTCCTTCCTTCCTTCCTTCCTTCCTTCCTTCCTTCCTTCCTTCCTTCCTTCCTTCCTCCCTTCCACAGATAGTAGCTGAACATATACTGTGTTCCAGGCATAGTGTTGAGTGATGGGGACCCACTTGAATAAAAATACAATTCCTGACCCTCAGGAGCTCTAAAATTTTCCTCAGGTCTACATCACCTCTGAAAAAGGTAGTGTTAGCTTGACATCCTTTGGCCAAAATTGGAGATTTTCATAGTGCTTAGAGAAATGTAGTCAAATGACTGGAAAGAGATTCTTGTATGTATGTTCTAGGCTTCAGGCTTCATAGGAATTTTTCACCTTTCTTTGTGTGGAGAATCATTAGCCATAAAACCATAGCTTGCTCAACCCTAACACTTTAGGCTCTAGTGCAAGTTTTGAATCACAGAGTAACTGAAAATAGTTTCTTCCATGTATAAGCTAATAATAGCCATTATTGCTATGGTCCAAATGCTCCTAAGTGTACCCTGTATAAACAGTACAAGGGAAGCTTTCCTGGAGTTACTAAGATAATCAAAATGCCCAATGACATTCATTATACAAAACCAAAGAAACATGATAAAAAACATTCATTAGGTATATAAGCAATGCAGTCCCATAGTAACTGAGGCAGCCTGTGAGCTGCAGGCATAAACACAACGCTGTTAGGGAAAACTGTCTCTTCGTGTTAGTCTTAAAGAGTTTTCATGAAGGAGACGTGAAATCCTGACTCTATTTTAATTTTATTTTATAATTACTCATGCTGGCATATTTAGTGGCTAATTGTGTCATCAGCTTGCTTTTCTTTATTTGCATTTGTGCTACATGTTATTAGAATAATATTTGATACTATCACCAGAGGGGGGAGATGACCTGGTAGTATGAATGGACAGAGTAAGACAAACTGGATCTTTTCTAATTGTAAGCAAGCTACTATCTGTAAGACCAGAGGGAAAGGCCCTTGACCTTGACTCTGTAAACCTTTGTTTTCTTCACTAGAAAAATGTGAGAGGAGAATTCTAGCCAGTGCTGTCCGATAGAACTTTCTGCAATGATGGAAGTGTCCTATGATTGTGCTGTCCAACCTGCGGCTTGTGACTAGCTAGCGTGACTGAAAAACTTTCCCTTTGAATTTTTAACTTACTTGATTTAAATTATTTTAAATTTTAATGGAAATAGCCGCATTGAACTGTAAAAGAAGCCATCTCTGCAGTCCCAGAAAACTCCCAAATTCTAAAGTTTTCGAACTAGCTCACATGTGAAGGCTGTTAACTCTGGGTTTCTCTGTGTAAAAGTCCTTTTAAGCATCAGAATCCATTTTGTGCTCTCAAACACTGAAGTTTCTATTCAGCTTTCTGATTCAGCTGAAAGATGAGTACAGGCACATGTAAACAGAAAAGCTCCCAGGGGAACGAGCATCTTCTCAATGGGGCTCTTGTCAGTTGAGCGTTCCAGCAGACTACCAGAATACATTACCCTCGTGAACTACGCTTCTGCTATGGCAGGCAAAGGCACAGTAAAATATTGCTGGGAGGCCGGAGGGTCCCTCCAAATCTTTTCCGATAAAGGCTGTTGTTTTGGGCTTGTGAGGTGCACATACCTGCAGTAGGACTGTGCCCCACCAAACAAGATAATACGGAAATTTAGAAATTACTGGTTAACTGAAACAATAATGATAGCTCAGCCATGTATGGCAAGATCCCTAAAGCCAAACAAGGTCAAAGAGAGAGATGGAATTACCACATCGCCTGGCATTGAGTCTGTGCCGGTAAGTACTTACCCTGGTTCAGTTTGAATTGGTAGTGCTCTGTTCTGAAGGGCTGAGGCTTTCCGCAATATTGTCATCCTTTGAGCTACTGGGTTCACATCAGGTAGAAGAGCAGAAGGAGCTGAATTATATGTTGAACACTGTTCATTACCCTCTGAGTAGCAGACCAGCCTTCTCCAGCTCCACTGTAAGCCTCAGTGTCCAACCAATGAGCCCACCTAGCTCAAAGTACAGAAAGTCACCTTGAAGGAGCCATCTGGCACAAAGACTTGGTTAAGTCTACAAGTTGCTTGCTGTTCTTCTCTCTACCTTTGTCCCCAAAGACTCAGACAGATGAGGCAGTGTAGCCAAGGGAAGGATAGAAGTCTTCAGAACCATAGTGCTGAATGATACTCATGCCCAAACTCCCACACTGATGGCAACTTGTCTTCTGAGGTCTGAGCATTGCAAAGGATCATGGAAAAAGTTTTCATTGTTAACTGCAGTGCTCTTGTTTAATTCAAATGCCACAAATACCAGGCGCACAGGCTTACCAAGTGGTATCAGACAGAGTAAGTGTTGACCTCCAGTTTAGAAGTGCTGCTGAAACTTTGCTCGACATTGCATCAGAGGGATTCTGTCAGAACTGGCTCCTGATGAGGAGGATCTTAATATCTGATCACCCAGTGGTCCCCCTAAAAATCATTTTATGCCCCTTTTCTCATATCTGATGGCAGCCAATCGATTATCCTCCATTCATTCAGCAAATATTCACAGAACCCCTTCTGCCTGTCAGAAAGTACTCCAGAAACTACTTTGGTAGTGAATTAAACAAGCCTCTAGAGTTAATATTTTGATGAGGAGAGTGGGGCATGGAAAAGACAAAGACAGGAAACAGGTAAATATTTAATATGTTGGGCAGTAGAAAGTGCTGGAGAGAAATGCAGCTCAGAGAGGTTGATAAGGAATGAGAGGTTTAAGGTAGTCATGGCAGGATTCCCTCTGATAAGAAAACATTTGGGTAGACACCAGATAGAAGTGCGGGAGTGAGCCATTTCATTAACTGAGGGAAAAGTGTTATCAGTAGAGGAAATAGTGCAAAATCCCAGAGACAGGAGGGTGCTTGTTGATCTTGAAGAACTGAGATGAGACAATGTAGCTGGAGAGGTGTGAGAAGGAGGAAAGCGGGAAAAGATGAAATCAGGGGAGTGCGTGTATGTGTGTATGTGTGTGTGGAAAGAATGCGTAGGGTCTTCTAGGTCATTGCAAGGAATTTGGCTTTTACCCAGAAGGAGATGGGAAGCACCGAAAGACCTTAAGCATGGACCTGTCATGATCTAACTTACTTGCGTTTCACTCTGGCTACTCTGTGGAGCAGAGTCTCCTGAGGACGAGAGTGGACGTGGACGATCAGTGGAAGTGACGCAGCCTTCTCAGAGTCTGGTATATTTTAAATGTAGAGCTAACAAGATTTACTATGAGGTATGCGAGTAAGAAAGACACGGCATCCGGGGACTGATTCTAAGGTTATCACAAAAGCAGTTCTTTACTGCCCCATTTTGTACATTGTAACAGGAGGAATGACAGAAGTTTGCTGGAATAAAATGCATGAGGCTTTCAACACCTACACCAGCGAGTGAGAAACACCCATCAGTTCAATCTTTGTGATTCAGCAAACAGCACAGTCTGGGGAATCAAAAAGACTTCAAGGGGAGGAAGCCCATCTACCACTTATTTCTTCCTTGAGACCTTTACCCATTATGAGTCCCCACTTCTTCCTTTTATAGGATTGTTGAAAAAATCAAATCAGGTAAATACAGCACGAAGCATGGAGTCATGCAGTCATACTGAGTGCACACAGTAAGCGTTCGGCACAGCTGCACCTACAGCAGCTTTTATTATTGTGGATCAGAAATTAAACAACCTATAAAACCAGGGCAATGAGCTCATTCTCTTTTACGTTGGTGCCGTTTTGTGCTCATAAAAGGCTTAATTTCTCTCTCCTCTCTCTGACTCTCCGGAGCCTTGGAGAGTGAGGGTGGTGGGACAACAGACGATTCTTAGAGGAAACTATTGTTTCTTTCCCTTCACATTAGTGCTGTTCAGAATGGGATCTCACTTCAGAGTCTATCATAAAGCAGCTTTATTAAAAAGAATAATAATAAAAGAAGGATCCAGGTTAATTCCAGCTATTGACCCTGTGGGCAGCACTTATACAGGCAAAAGGGAATGCTTTCCAATGCTGGTATTGATTTCCATGTATAAATCCTTCCTCCTAGAGTCCTCTCCTATTGCAGCCAGTGTAAAAGTAATCATTCTCTTTATGATCACTCCTTGAAGTCAGACCCCAAGCCACTTGTAAAAGAAAGTGAAAAAAGCTGGAGAGGAGAGGCCTCAGTGAAAGGCATGAGAGGTGTCTCTTTTTATGAGCAGCGCCCTGGGATAGCTCCAGACCCAAAACACTAAGGGTCCTGAAGACCAGTGAAGAAACAGTGCGAAAGCAGCAGCAGCAGCAAGAACTGTGTGACACTGAGGGAGGGTCACAGGGAATGAGTTGTTCTGTAATTAAAGGGAGCCTCAAACAGAATCAATCATCTTACCTATCTCATCTCCCCCCACCCTACTTTCTTTGTCTCTCTCTGTCTTTGTCTCTCTCTCACATACATACATACATACAGCCCAGCTTGTCCCATTTCCATCACTCTGTCCCACACTTCAAAGGCATCCTAGCTCTCATCTCCTAGTTTATTCCAAAGCCTCCAGCCCCTCACACTCACCATCACTTTCACCCTTGAGTCTGGGGATGTGCACTCTATTCCAACAGTAAGATGCATACTTGTGAGGACACTCAGGCCCTGAGGGTAGTCTTATGGCTGCATCTAGGGAACTCTTAGGTCCTGTATCCCCAGAGGATGGTGTAGTATTGTGATGTGAATATAGCAACCAATAGCCACAGATGGCTAGTCCAATATGAAATGTGCTTTAAGTGCAAAATATAGACTGTAATGTGAAGTTTTAGTACAAAAAATATAAAGTGTCTTATTAGTAATTTTTACTTTGATTATAATTTTAATCCATTACATTTTGAATATGTTATTAAACTTTATTCACATGCTACTGGAAAATTTCAAATTATACATGTGGCTGGCATTACATTTCCACTGCACAGAGCTGGTCTAGACCAGGGGCTTTCAAAGCCTGGTCCCAGAGCCAGCAGCATTTACATCACCTGGGAACTCATTAGAGATGCACATTTTTAGGTCTCACCCCAGACTTAGTGGATCCACCTTTGTGCCCAGCAACCAGTGTTTTATCAAACCCTGCTGGTGATTAGATTAGAACTCCTAATCTAGAATAGAGTGCAACCTAGAAGTGGAGTTTTCTCAGCTTGCCCTGGACCTAGACACCACACCCCTGGACTGGACGCCTTGCCCCAGGATGCAGTGAATTGCAGGGAAGTGGCTGAGATGGATCCTCTGAAGTCTCAGAGGCCCAGCCCCAGAGCTAGTTCTGCCCTTAGCTCTTTCTTCAGTGCCTGCCTGGGGTTGTTCTCCTGCTGCAAGATGTATTTATTCAAAGGGGTTCAGTCATCTCACTAAATAAAATCACTCGCTTAGGCTGGCAAATATTGACTCAAGCTGCTACACTTTTTATGTATTTCAGCAACTTCCAATGTTCAAGGGCTCAGCAAGCAAACAAGAACAGGTACAGAAAGTTATTGTGGTGTTTGGGGCCCCGTTTATTTTGTGTAGCAGATGCCTGCTGCCCATTGTGAAAGGCTGGTGGCTAATGACCTTGTAATGGAGCACTCTGCACTTGATAAGGCCAAAGGCTTTAATAGAATACAAATGCCTTTTACGTTTCCACTTGAAGTGTTTATTTTAATTGTGTTTTGAAATAGACTGTACCCCGAAGGCTGCTGTTTCCTAAGTAATGTGCATCCTCAACACCGAACCCTGCAAAGAACAGAATGTGGAATGCATATGGGGTGACGTGTAATGGGCAGTTTTGCATTCAGTTTGAAGGGGGCTGCTGGTATCCATTCTGTATACACTTCAATAGGGCTCCAGAGCTAGGAGGGAGGTAGAAGTGGTGGGCTGCCCCCTGAAGGGCTGTAAGGAGCTGTGCACTCATCATGCACAGTTTTAAAGAATTGGAAAACGTTGGAAATTCCTTGTAGGTTTTTGTGCTTTCTTTAATTATCCTCTTGGTGCAATGCTAATGATGGAGACTGCAATTTTTTCTTTTTTTTTTCTGATTGTAGCTGGAGTGTTGGCAGTGGAACTGGGAGCATGAGTTGAAAGCTTCAGCATGCATGGGGCTAAGAAAAGGGTAGAAGACGCATGAGGGATGGGTTTGGTAGCCTCCTGGGGATGTGAAGTAGAGCAGAGGGTCAGGCAGGGAAAGCAGGGCTTCTCGAAGTCTCTCCTCCATGTCCTCCTTTCTAAATCCTGCTCCCTGAGCCACATCATTTTCTTTCCCCTTTTATTCTTGGTTATTTTCTTTCCCTTTCCCTTCCTCTCTCTTCCTTCGTCCCTTCTTTTTCCCCTTCTGGGGAAATGTGGAGACAGAATTGCTTAAAAGGAAAAAAGGGTGGGGGGATTAGCCGCTAAATAAATTGGGTCCACACATATTCACCCTACCTCAGGCACGTGTACTTACAAACACATCTCTACTTATCCTACGTGAGTTGGCAGAAGTGTGTGCACACACATATAACATCGAAAATAAGTAACATGATTCTTTAGCTGTCAGCCTATAGCGAATCATGAAAGAACACTTTTGCTAAAGTGACACGGACTCTGAAAACATCATTGCAAGGCTTTGGGATTTCTTGTTTAAAGTGACCATGTGGAGATGACTAAATCAGGTAATGCAGTTAAGGCACTGTCTTGATCTGCTTAGGCTACCATTACAAAAGTACCAGACTCTGGATGGCTGAAACAGCAGAAACTTCTTTCTCAACATTCTGGGGGCTAGGGAGTCCAAGATCAAGGTGCTGTACAATTTAGTGCCTGATAATGGTGCTCATTTTAGTGCTCTTCCTGACTTGCAGATGGCAAACTCCTCCTCGGTTCTCATATGGCCTTCCTTCATTGCCTGCTCATGGAGAGATTGAGCTTTCCTTCTCTTCTAATAAAGACTATTAATCTCATCAGGAGGGCTCTCTGCCTTCAAGAATTGATCTAACCCTAATTATCTTCCAAAGTCCCTTCTTCAAACACCATTACATTTGGAGGCTAAAGCTTTGGCACACAAACTTTGGTGGGTACACAAATATTCTGTTCATAACAGGCACTGAGTAAACACTCAATAAGTACTAGGGTTATTGTTGCTTCTGGATTGTGGGCTTATAAATTAAAAGCATTTTGTGGTTGGAGGATCCATTTTGCTTTTCTTCTGTTATTTAGACCTCAGCAATGTGGTCAAACCAGCAAAATCATAATTAGGTATTTGTTTTCAGTTGTTAATCTTTTAATTATCATTCATATAATTTACACAGGATTTATCCCTTAATAAGTTGATATTGAGAGCTCTTAGGAGCCATTTTTTCTCTCTCTTTCTCTGTGAGTTTTTCTTTCTTGACATTTCAAATGAAACCTGGTGACAAAACAGCCAGTTCAGTTGACTGACTAGCTAACTCACTGCCAAGGGATGACCCACAATTTTGTTAGTGAGAGCATGGTCTAGTGCCAAAATTCCATTGATCCTCCCCTGATGTTACAGATCAGTCTGTATTTTCTCAGTGCACAATTTGGGAAGGTCCAGGTGACCCAGTTCCAAATAAATTAAACTCCACAATGGTGAGCTGATTATTCCAGGTTCATTCAGGACCCATCCTCGGGGTGGGGAGAGCTACAGTTTTCCAGTGGAGCTGAGCCTTTGGACAATTCTTTAGCCCTAAATGCTTCTTAAGTTAAATGGATTTTGATACAGAAAGTTTTCCTCATAATTGTGAAAGGAATAACTTTTGTTAGGATTGATGTCTACATGATGTTTCACTGTTAGACCCAGGCCCCTCAAAGTATGATCCTGGAGCTTGGGGAAAATGAATGTTCTCAGGCATCATCCAGAGTTACTAAATCAGAATCTCTGGGATGGGGTCCACAAATCTGTGGGCTACAGTCTGAGCAACATGGCTGTAGAGCTTATTATTATTGCTATTTTTTCTTTTTTTCCTAGAGAGAGGGTTTTCTTCTCTTAAAATGGGGAGGACTTTATATGTTTTCATCTGATTATAAAGTCATGTATATTTATTGTAAAAATGTTCTGATAAAGAAAAGTTTAAATCATAAGTTAAAAATCACAATATAAATAATCATATGACTCAAAGATAACTACTGATAAATGCTATCATTTTTATCCACTGAATATTATCTTGAATAAAGCCATTCTGTGAGGACAGTTGCTGATTTCACAGAACCATGAGATATTAAGACCATGAGGGAACCTGGAGATCATGTGGGCCCCACTCCCTCATTTATATCAAGGACAACTGAGTAATTAGCTCTAAAGCACCAGTCCAGGCAATGTTTGGCATCAATGAACCTAATAGCTGTCTCCATTAGATGTGAATGAAGCATCAAATTATCTGTCTAATAGGTTTCACTTTAGGACAGAGCTCTATATAGTTTTGAATCTCAAAGATGCTCAAATAGTGCATGAACCTAATATGTCTAATGGTTTGTCCTTGGGGAAGTAAACAAACAGGTAAAAAAAAGTTATCATATGAGACTCATTGATACTATTTCTCCATCTTGGGAGAAGTAGGTGCCACAATAACCGCCATTCATTGTTCCATTACCGGTGCAATATATATTAATATAAAGGTGACTTATTCATTTATCCACCATTGCTTTAAATTAACAGATATTCTTTGAACATCTAATTTGAGCGAAGCAATATTGCTCTAGGACTAGTGTCTTGGTAAGAAGCAAACTATATGTATTTAGGTATATCATTTAAATAAATCTGTGCCTTCCTTAAACATAATCTTATCTCAAGATGTTCTCTCTGAGGCTGGGTTTTGGAGGCTGAGGAAATGGTGTGCCTCCACCTTCAATTTTAACTGCATACACTGCATATTATTAAATGAACTTAATGAGAGCATTCCTCTCTAGAATTACTTAATATTTGGAGATTACTACTTAATGAAATATCTTATCATTGTCCAAATAATTGATGACCTTTCAAATAAAAACCATATGTAAATACAGGGACAGGAAGTTAGTTAGTTTTTGTTTGTTTTGTTTTTTTTTGGTATGGGCAAAAACATAAAAGAGAGAGAAAGCATGTATCATGGTGTAGAGAAAAGAACGAAAGGCTAAGAAATGGTCAAATGTTTCCAATTCCTGGCTGGTGA
>VMDR010010884.1:0-13508 GCA_007922815.1 Macrotus californicus
AATTTGTAAATTTTATATCTGGAATCAACTTACAGTAAAAGAATGTAAGTTTTATGGCACTGAGCTAAACAGTTTTTCAATAAATACAAATTAAGAGCATATTTAACAACTTGGGAGCACCTAATTATCAATACAATTTAGATTTAGACAGGATAGTTTCCTTCTTGGGTAGTCCTTCATATTCTTAAATTCCTCCTGATTTTTTAAACAAATCTCACCACCACAGGTTCATCAGCACCTAAACAGAGCCTAGCAGAATGATGAACACTCATGTATTAGATAGAGATCTTGCCCAGCTTAAGATTTCATTGACACAACTAATATACACATACACATATATTCCCCCCAAATATAGAGAAAGTTTATTTAGAAAGTTACAGAGGTAGTAGAAGGGAGTCAGCTGGGCTGTGTAGATTCAGGAAACAAGTTACAGAGGCAAAAGAAGGATCCTTGGAGCTTCAGAGAGAAAAAGGCAAAGGTAATGATGAATGGGGGTGGGGAGCGAGAAGGGAAAGGTGCTCCTAAGAGAATGCTCAGGAAAGAAGGGGAGAAGGCACAGGCATTCTCCCAAGACGGACAGTGATGGCATAACTGTATTTTAAATGTCAACTTCAAGTGGGCTTTTCTAAGAAACTGTACACACGAATCGAGGACATGAAACAGAACTTCAAAGAAACTCACACGTTGGCTTCTTGTAATTACATGATGAGAAAAAGATTCAGAAATGACCATTTCAGTTTTAAAATAAAATGAGCCACAATTAGCATTTCAAACTTTTTTTTACAACTTTAAATGAATATTATTCAAAATAAAAACTTTCATAAACATTAAATCCTATAATATAAAGTTGGTAGCAATTAACCTTTCTTAGTCTTTCTATATAAATAATCGATGAACCAATTTTCTCTCAATTCTGCGAAGGCAAATAGTCACTGAAATTGATTCCAGATATAGCATTTTTTAAAATAACCACTCAAACATAAAGTTATTTTGATGTTTTTAAGAATTGTAGGAATATGAAAGAAAAATGTTTAATTTTTGTACTTTTCACTATTATAGAGTCCAAAGACATTACAAAGTATTTTTCTTTTCAACCCACATAAGAATTATAATGTGCAGAAAAGAGGAGAGATTTTTGTTATGCAGGTAAATAACTGTGCTTCAAGCTGTCATTGCTTTTGAATTTATGTTATTTTCCCTTTTAAAAGAAAAGAAGAAGAGAATCCTGTGAAATTAATAAGACATCCCAGGCGCTTTCAAATGATTCCTTTTCAAATAGGAACTTCTGAGCAAGCACACTGCTTTGTTGGTGGATGGGTATCTTTCCTTGGCTCCTCTTCTTCATCTGGCAGACGGGGTGAAGTTGGCCAGAGACGATCTATATTTGAAAGGCAAAGGAGAAAACATATCATCCATCAGACCAATTTACTCATGCTTACTTTTTAAATAGACAATGAGTTATGAAAATTTCATAATTTCAATAGAATAATGGACAAAAACACATAACCTCAATAGATACAGAAAAAACAGTTAACAAAACCCAACACTCTTCTTTCATGACAAAAACATTCACACGCTAGAAATAGAACTCCTTCACCTTGATAATGATATATCTACAAAGACCCACAGCTAGTACCACAATAGTGAAAGACAGAATGCTTTCCCTCTAAGATAAGGAATGAAACAAGGAGGTCTGTTCTCACCACTTCTATTAAACATTGTACTATAGGTTCTAGTTAAGGCAATTAGGCAAGGAAAAGAAATAAAATATATCCAGTTTAGAAAGGAAGAAAGAAGTAAAACTACCTTTTTATATAACCTATGCTTATACACAGCAAATCCTATGGAACCTACTAATCAATCAATGATTTCATTAAGTTTACAGGATATAAGATCAATAACTAAAAATTAATTATATATCTATACATTAATAGTTGAAAGTTCGGAATTTAAAAAAATTTCATTTATAGTCCCTGGCCAGGTAGCTTAGTTGGTTAGAGTATCATCTCCTTAAGCCAAGGCTGTGGGTTTGATCCCCAGTCAGGGCACACACAAGAAGCAACCAATAGATGCATAAATAAGTGGAACAACAAATTTCTCTTTTTCCCTTCCTCTCTTTCTCTCTAAAAAATCAATTTAAAATATTTTCATTTATAATACCAGCAAAAGAACAAAATACTTAGGAATAAATTAAACAAAAGTCTAAAACTTTTATTCTAAAAATTACAAAACATTGTTGAGAGAAATTAAAGTAGATATGAATAAATGGAAATACAGCCCTTGTTCACAGATTGGAAAACTTAATTGTCTACAAGATGATATTTCCCATGTTGATCTATAGATTCAACACAATGCCTATTCAAATCACAGCTGGCTCTTTGCAGACACCGACAAGATGATCTTAAAATTTATATGGAAATTCAAGGGAACCAGAAATATCAAAATAATCTCAAAGAACTGCAAAGTTAGAGGATTCAAAGTCTTAGTTGAAAACTTGCTATAATACTGCAATCATCAAGACATTAGAGTATTAGCACAAGGTTTGACATATGGATCAATAAAATAGAACCAGGAGTCCAGAAACAACCCCTCACATTTATGTCGATTGATTTTCAACAGTGGTGCCAACATCATTCAATAGGGGAAAGAATAGTGATGCTAGATATCTAAACTTAGTACATGTAAAAGAAGTTGGACCTCTTTCTCACACCATGCACAAAATTTAACTCAAAATGGATCATAAATGTAAGTGATAAAACTCTTAGAGGAAAACATAGGTATAAATATTTGTAACCTTAGATTGGTCAGTGGTTTTTTTTCTTTAAAGATTATTTATTTACTTTTAGAGAGAGAGGAAGGGAGGTTGAAAGAGAGGGAGAGAAACAGATGTGTGAGAGATACATAGATCTGTTGCCTTTCATAGGCCTCCAACTGGGCCTGTGCCCTGACTGGGAATCAACCAGAGACCTTTTGGTTTTCAGGGCAGTGCTCAATCCACTGAACCACACCAACCAGGGCAGTCAGTGGTTTTTGATAGGACACCAGAACTATAATAAACCAAAGAAAAAAATGAACATATTTGACTTTAACAAAACTAAAAGCTTTGGTGCTCAAAGGACAACACCAAGAAAGTGAAAAGACAACCCACAGAATGGAAGAAAATATTTGCAAACCTATATGTGATAAGGGCCGTGTATTCAAAATATATAAAGAACTCTCACAACTCAACAACAAAAAGACAAATAAGCCAATTGAAAAATGAGCAAAGGATTTGAATACAGATTTCTTCAAAGATAGACAAATGCCCAGTAAGTACATAGAAAAGATGGTCAACATCATTAGACATTAGGGAAATGCAAACCGAAATCACAATGAGATACCAATTCGCACTCACTAGGACAGCTATAACAAAGTGCTGGTGAGGATATGGAGAAATTGGAACCCGTATATACTGCTGGTAGGAATATAATAAATATAATAAAATGCTGCAACCACTGTGGAAAACAGTTTGGCAGTTCCTCAAATTAAACAGAGAAAAACCATATAAATCTAGCAATTTCACTCTTGGCCTTAGGTATATGGCCAAGAGAATTGAGAACATGTTTAAACAGAAACTTTTACATGACTATTCAGAGTAAAATTGTCTTTTTTTTTTAATATATATATTTATTTCTTTTCTCTCTCTGTTTTTAAAAAGATTTTATTTATTTATTTTTAGAGAGAGGGAAAGGAAGAAGAAAGAGAGATAGAAAAATATCAATGTGTGGTTGCCTCTCACACACCCCCTACTGGGGACCTGGCCTGCACCTAGACTGGGAATCGAACCGGCAACCTTTTGGTTTGCAGGCCTGCACTCAATCCACTGAGCTACACCAGCTAGGGCCAGAGTAAAATTGTTTTTAATAGCTAAATAATAGTAACAATAGAGGACTGGATAAACAAAAAGTGATTTTTCTATATTTTATTAAGTCATTAAAAAAGAATTATGTGCTGATACATGCTACTACATGAATGGGCCTTGAAAACACTAAGCTAAGTGAAAGAAGCCAATCATACACACACAAAAATCATAAGAATCTATACAAAATGTCCAAAATAAATTAGTCTATAGGTAGAAACAAAGTAGGATTAGAGTTGGGGAGAAATGGAGAGTGTCCTTTACTGGGTATGGGTATTTCTTTATGAAATGAAGAGCATGTTCTAATATTGATTATGGTGATGGTTGCACAACTACTCGAATGTAGTGAAAACCATTGAACTGTACACCTTAAATGAGTAAATTACATGATATGTAAATTATACCTAAAAAAATTTAAAAATATGCATGCCTTAGTGATTCTAATTCTTGATGTTTTATAAGAAAGTGTGCAAGTGTTCAAAGATGCATACATACAGGTTCATTGCACCATTGTTCAAAATAACATAAATAAAACATAGGTATCCATCAATAGTCGAGTTAAATAAATTAAGACTGTCTATACAACGAAATTCTAGAGTCATTTAAAACAACTGTCTGCATATCTACAAACAAATACCTCTAAGTTTACTGGCCTCTAAAGAGGCAAGATAATAAGTGCATTCCACATTCCATATGATGTATATACATATAGGTATATATATCTCATATGTCCACACACATATATAATTTTTATAATATACAAAAGGCACTGTTAGAGAAAAAATGAGAAGTATAAAGTTGAAATTTCTAACACAGTTTCCATATGAATATAATATAAAACCTAAAAAACTCCAAAGTCCCCCCCCCCAAGCTACTGGGGCCAGTGTAATGAGAGAAGTTGTATGTGGTGCCCACAAACCCACCAAATGAAGTGACATTTGCTCAAAGTCTTCATTGAGTAGGAATAAACCAGGTAAAGATAAGAAAGGGAACATCCTAGATTCTGGGCAGAGAAAATAATGTGTGACAGTCCTGAAAAGGAACAGGATGGTTTTGATAAACTCTCATAGCCACAGTGAGTCAGATAGGGCTGGAGAGGAGAGAAGTGCTTGACTGTGTGGTTTTATAATAACATTAAGAATTTTATTTTAATCTTAAGTGTAATGAGAAACCACTAAAGGGCCTTAAGTAATATGAAGCTGCAATATGAAGAATGGATAGAAGAGAAGCAAAAGTGAATGTGAGGAGGTTAGTGCAAGGTAGACAGTAGTTAAGTTTGGGTGCTGTGAACTAGAGATGAAATAAGTTTGTAGCTGGGAGACTGAATGTACAAATGGACAATGGCCAGACCATAGATTAAAATAGAACTCTGACCTACAAACTCTAACAACCGGCTCAGGAAGCCAAACCAGAACCTCTGCAGCAATTGGTTTCAAATGGTCAGGATCTGATCAGTAATGGCCAGCTCTCCTAATACTTGCCCTTTGTTTCACCTGAAGGGTGGAATGGGTTCCTGGAGGAATGGTCATGCCTTCCATGGCACCAAGAGACAAGAAAAGGACAGGAGCGGGCAGGATAAGAGGTGGGTGAGATGAGATTCTAGTTTGGTAGTGATGACTTTTTTTCTCTTTGATATAAGCATCTGCTGAAAATGAAGAGAAAGGTCTGAAATTTGAGGCGAGTCAAAAAAGTTAGGAACAGTTACTGTGGAATACAAGGCAGCAAGTTGACTGTAGGGATGCAGTAGGTTTGCTGGGTACTGTGAAGAATTGAAATTGTAGGTAAAGAATTAAAGTGGTTCCAGCCCTGGCTGGGTAGCTCATTTGGTTTGAATGTCATCCTCATATGTCAAGGCTGTAGGTTCGATCTCTGGTCAGGGCACATACAAGAAGCGATCAGTGAAGGCCTACAATAAGTGGAACAACAAATCAGTGTTTCTCTCTCAAAAATCAATAAATTAAAAAAAAAGTGATTTCAGTTAGACTTCTTGTGTATTCTTCAGTAGCAGTAACATGCTTGGATGAAGACGTTAGGATTCTTCTAGAATAATGAGATGAAGACAGCAGCAAGGAAACTTATAATATTGGCAGCAGTTAGGGAAAGAATGAATTATAGAATCTTAGCTGGAGAGAAGGAAGACTGAAGAGGACCAGTCAGTGGATATAGAGAAAGTGGTCAGTATTCTGCAAGGCCCGACTATGGTGGGGTAGTGGCAATGGCCGACCAGGCTCTGGGCATGACTATGGGCATGCACGGCTGAGACCTAGCAGAGAAGAATGTCGTGGGAAAGCTTGTGTATTCCACCTATTTTTCTTCTCCAATGAAAGTTTTCCAAAGCAGCAGATGTGTGGTTTGTATTATTAATTATTTTATTTGTAAATATTTTAAAATATTCTAAGTGGTAATAAGTCAACTATCGAGGATTTTAATTATTAATTAGCAATATTCTGAGGAATTGTAGATATACTGACACAAATTTAAATGTTTCTGGTGATAATTACTTAAAATTTTATTATGATCAAGAAGTTTATAATTCATCTATACATATTGATATGGATAGTGTTGAAAGAATTTTGGCATTCAGTACTATGTACTACTATTTAAAAATACATCCAAGAATGTAATATGTTGAGGTAGTTAATTATCAATGATTTTGCTTTTCAAGCCATCCAAAAAACTACAAATATTTCCTTGCTATTATTTAAGAATAATATATTTTTCAAATGTGTTACTATTATATAATAATAAACTTAACCTCATATCTGTAGGTCACTAATTGAATATATAACTGAGAACAAACTGAAGATAAAAGATTTATGCTAAAAAAATTTTGGACTTCTGAAAATGATAGAGAGCTGCTATTTAAGTAAATATTTGCAGAAAGAATTATTACAGACTTTGTAATGAGAATCAGTTTCCAGAGTGAAGAAAACTCTGAAATTAGGCTTTAGTTCATCATATACATATTTAGTTCATTGTATGTATCAGTACATATGGAGGAAAATATATTTATAATATATAGTAACTACCTTTTATATAGTTATATATTCAATGTATAATATATATTATCATTACCTTTATAGAAAAGTATCATTTCATCAGTAAGTTAGAGACATTAGGGATTTTCTCTGAGCACAGTCTTTGGACACTGGGCTATGATTGAGAAACAGTAATTTTTTATATTTAATTTTAAGCAAGACATCCTACAGATATTATAGTCCTACAGATATTATGATAGAATCCTTTATTCTTAAAGCTGCTTTCAGGCCATTCATACATTGTAAAGGTTTATAGACTAAACTTCAGGGACCCTATCTTGTGTTCAAGGAGCTCAAGTGCCAACATGGATAAAATCTGATGAAATAAAGAAGTATATGATAAATAGCTTTTAAAAATCTGGTAAAAATAAAATTTAAAAAACCCTACTGATTGAAATGCTATGACTGTTAAGAGAGTGGAAGATTATTTTATGTCAGTTGGGTCAGAGTGGGCCTCGTATCGAAAACGGAATTTGAGCCCTTGCTGGTGTGTAGCTCAGTGGATTGAGCATGGGCCTGTGAAGCAAAGGGTTGCTGGTTCAGTTCCCAGTCACCTACTTGGGTTTGAATTTACCAATCCAGCCCTAGGCCAGTAATGCAAAAGCGCTCAACCCACAAACTCTAATAACAGGTTCCATATCTTTCTCTCTCTCTCTCCTTCTCTGTCACTGTTCTATCTCTGTCTCCGTTCTGCCTTGACCTCCCCACATGGCCCCTACAGGCATGCCATGAATAATAAACTGTTCTATTGCAATTTATCTGTAGTCAGCTGTTGAATTAAGGCTCACCATTCTATACTCTGGGTGTTCCACTTAACAAATGTTAATTTAACAAAGTCAGAATACCCCATTCAGCCTTCACCTTCAGGAAATTTATAGCATGCTGGAGGGGAAGGGGAAGTACAGTCAGTTAACACATCATTACAATGCAGTGAGTCAAGAACTTTGACAGACGTATACAAATGGTGCTGAAAAAAGTGGGCATCTAATACAAGTGGTAGGGGCGTCAAAATCAGGGAACATTTCCTAGAGGATGACTTGATAGTAAGGAAAAGAATAAAGAAAGGACATTGCAGCAGACGTGGAGCAAGAGGTGAAGAATTGACTAACTTTAAAATAATGGTAATAACAATAATAATTCTAACTACTATTGATTGTATTTAGGATTTATTATGGGCCGGGAATGGGTATGATAAGGTTAAGTACCACTACTAGCTCCATCTTACAGGTCTGGAAGTGGAGGGAGGCTCAGAGAGGATAAGTGACTTACCAGTGATCACCAGTGAGTAAGCTATGTAGCCAGAGCTGGAACCCAGAAGTCCAAACAGTCATGATTCTTATCCCCTCAGCAAGAGGGAAGGGGAGAAGAGGTGACAGATAATGCTGAAGAGGTACAATTTGTAAGGTGCTGTTTGTTAAACTATGGGAATTCTCACTGTCCTGAAGGCTACAGGGACAACTAAGGGCTTTAATCATGTTGTGACATGATGGGATTTAGTTTGGAAAGATCAGATGGTAAAACAAAAAATGGACTTTCCAGAACCAGAACTGGCAGCTGGAGTGGTCAGTTAAGGTGTTAAAGTCATGCGGGATAGATACAACAGGCACTAAGATAGCAGTAATTGAGATGAAGAGAACATTTGAAAAAATATTTTAAGGTAGGAATGATATTTCTGGGAAACCAACTAGAACTAAACATTAGGCGACTGTGTTCAGACATTTCCGTTGAGACAGTAACATATGTTTCATGGCATATATTATCTTACATAGTAAACATCTAATATATAGTATCTTTTCAATTCTCCAAATTTTGAAAACACAGGAGAAATATCTAAGTGAGAGGAATTGAAGAGTTTACTTTTAGGTACCCATTCCTTCATTCCCTCGTTCATTCATCAAATATTTCTGGAGAACTTACTGGACTCCCTGGGCATACAGCTGTGATCAGAGCAAAGTCCCTGTTCTCACGGACCTGACATTCTAATGAAGACGGGCAGACACTAAACGAATGCCAAAGGAAGTGTATGTCGTGTCAGACGGTATTCCGTGTTACAGATGAAAAACAAACCACAAAAAGGGAAACGGGTAGAGTGAGGTATTGCTTTGAAAAAAAAAAAGACTATATTTTGGTGTTTTTTCTTGTACGAAGGCTCATCAGAGAAACCCTTGCTGATGACATCTGTGGCACTGGAACTGAGCAGTGAGTCACACAAATAAGCTGGGCAGAAGCCATGGTAGAGACCTGCATATATACTGCAGGTGTGCGTGCACACTGTGGGACAAGCTAAGGTGATTCCAAGAAGGTATCTGGACGCCATTACAGGTCCTGAAAAGAATAGTAATTTGTTTCCAATATAGAGAGAAATAGTCAAAAGGGAGGGTGGTGTCACTGAGACCAAGGAAAATCTATTCTGTGATTTGACCCTCAGCAAGATAATCGAGATGAGGGCCAAAACGTGTTCGCTGGACTTGAGAAGTCACTAGGGACCCTCCCCAGAACGTACTGGGGAGCAGTGTGTTAACAATAGATGGGAGGACAGGAAAGAGCCATCTTTTCAAGAAAACTGGCTGTGTATATAGATCATGGGTTGTTCACTAGAGAGCACAGTCAGGTCAGTGGTGCACTTTTTTTTCTTTTTTTAAATATCGAGTAGAACAGAATGGTTCTGACTGAGGAACATTCTAGGGGAAAAAGGGAGTAATTGCTGGATCAAAGTTCCTGAAGTGTAGAAAGATTAACCTTACCCAGGAGAGGAATCTGTTAGTGAAAGATTAGGAAGCGAGAATAGAAGTGTTGCAGATGTAGATGTTTGTAAGTCTGTGGGCAGGGTCTGATTTTGCAGCTCGATTATCTCCATTTTCTCTGGGAAGAGGAATCAGCTCTTGCTGTGAGTTAGAAAAGGAGGCGGAGAAGTTTAAGGAGCCCTGACTGGTGTGACTCAGTTGGTTGGGCGCCATTTCACTGACTCAAAGGTCGCCGGTTCAGTTCCGTGTCAGGGTACATGTCTGGGTTGCAGTTTCGTCCTGGTTAGGGACACATAGGAGAGACAACCAATTGATATTTCTCTCTCACAGTGATGTTTCTCTCCCTTTTTTCCTCCCTCCCTTATTTATCTAGAGATATTGAAATAAAATCTTTAAAAAAAATGTTGTTTAAGGAAACTAGGGGTCATTGAATATTTGAATTATATAGATGAACGGGAATCAGAAGCACCTAAGAGTAAGCAGAAGAGTACTTTCTGGAGAGCCCTGCTAAAGTCGGAGATGAAGTGCTCCACTAAAATGTGGGGATTCTGTACCAAAGGCAAACGTGGCTTTCAGTTTAGCCAGAAAGGCAGAATGGAGTGAGAAGAGCCAAGACAACAGGACACTTGTGGAGAGAGTTGGGAGGCAGGGCAGAGATTCGGTCAAGGAGGTAAAAAAGCCCATGACTTTGGGGGGTAGGAGTAAGGCAGAAAATGGGGAACTCACATTCTGAATGGCAAGGGTGGCAATTACGGAATTGCATGTCTGAAAACGATGTAATTTTATTAACCAATATATTTTTTTAAAGGGTGGCAAGAGAACATTAGCTGGTCTCATTTATAAAAGGCAACTTTACCCGAATTCTTTCCATAGCCGTTACTTTTAGTAAGTGAAAATGGGCAAGAGGGTGGGAAGATTTACTTTTGACTTCACATACCTCCATACTGTTAAATTTTTATACCATGAAAATATATTACAGTTATAATTGAAAGGCTAGATAGAGTGTGTGCTAACAGGATATATATAGTTATCTGGACCACACATTTATAAGTAAAAGCATCGATGTAGTAAGATTTTGCTGTTGGAAGGGAGAAATCATCACAGTTTAAAAAGCCCCCTACCTCGTTTTCCGCTCTGGAGCTGTCAGATTGACTTGTAAGCTTAGAGTCCCTGACAGCCCTTCTCCGGCTTCCCTCCAATTCACTTAGCACTGAATGTAATGCCAAAATACTTTTGTGAGAAAAAAGAAATCAAGAACATGAATTGCATGCAGCGTAAGTTTTCTGTTTGATTAAGTCGATTTCTATTTAATTGTAGGAAATCTTACTGAGGATCACGGAAGAGAACTCTAGAAGCTGAAAACATTGACATTCAAGGTAACAGAACATTTCTATTGAGCAAGTTAAAAGTGTAAACCACTCTAAAGGGTTAATCTGGAAGAATCCCAAAGTTAACTGTTTACCTTTCCTATCCTTTCACAGTTTTACTTGAGCCTTACTGAATCAAGTAGCCACGTGTGACTTTATCGAAAGCGTGCAGGAAAACAGAGGGGAATAAATGAAAGGGAGGTGCTCCACTACCTAGGCCTATGGTGCCTGTGGGCACTTGTCAGGTCCACGGGATGTTTTGTGGCAGGACATAAAATATGTGCAAATTTCAGGACAGTGAGAATTATGCTACCAAATTTAAAGGCAGCCTTTATTATTCTAGCACTGGTTCGGCAAGATCTTAGAAAATTATCTAATGTGTTATCTTGCTTGGTTCTTATACTATCTCTGGATTCCAAAATAAGGCTTTTATACATTCTTCAAAGAACTGTGGCTGGAATGTAGAGCTAGTCTAAACACCGACAAAATGAATGCTGTAAGCTGAGCAGTTCTTCAACGGGTTCAGCCTAATTTTGTACAGGATTGTTTTTATTAAATGGTCCATATAGCCTTCACTTAAATTCCCCTTTGGTTTACGAATTTGGTTTGTAGGTCAAAATTTTTCCTTAACTTTGCAGATTCAAATTTCCTAACTCTATCTTGTTTACATGCAACACTAGTTTTTATGGCAGGTGGTTTGTAGAGAAAGCCAGTATAACCTGTGGCTAACTAAGGGCTTGTATTTACAGTTATGTAAGGTATCTTGCTCTGTATATGCAGGAATTCCCTTGCTATTGTGAAATGCCTCCTCTCCTCTTTGTTATTTGTGGAGGAGTGCTGGGAAAATCTTGAACTTCTCCACTCCTCCTCAGCATAGATTTTACCATTTTTTTATTTATATGTGAGACTAAAATGCATTATCAACACACAGCAAAGGATTGTTTTTAAACACATAAAATCCTTTTAAAGCATATTTGAACCTTTACTAATTGTCTTCTCAAGAACTTCTTGTATCTTTCTGGATTCTTCCACCAAATTTATTTTTCATAGGTTGATAGCAAAGAGCAACTTGTTACAGGTATAGACATAGAGAACTTGGCTTTTTGTCTTAGTCCTTGTGAAAAATGCTCTGTACTGAAATGCTTATTATCGAATTGCTTGTCCTTCTTTTAATGTCCTATCAGGGCTTTCACTGGGTTTGAAAAGCACATATTAAGTAGGTATAGCAACCATTCTTTCCTCTGAATGAATAGTGCCATAAACGCTACAGTCTATAGGCCAGCTGAACAAGCTAATTCAGCAATTGTCTGTGTATATTTACCAGCCGAGGAATATTTCTATGGCTTTTTTTTAAGAAAGATACATTTTATGACTTAAAAGTTTGAAATAACTGAATAAAATGCCAAGTTAATTATTTTTTTTAGTGCAAAGTAACTTCAATTTGGGCAGTGTTTGAAGTTAATTGATTCAGATGGTATTACCGCTTCATGGTGGTGATGTAAAATCACTGGTCTTTTAATCTTTTTTTTTTTTCAACAAAAAAGTGGGGGAGGAGCAAAATTCTACTCAGAGTTTGTTCTTAAAGATGCAACCATCAAGAACAGTCCCATGAGCGAGGCTGTAAAGGTGCTATGCCATTAAAATTAAGTTGATTTTATATATTAAAAGAAATAGTGTCAGGAAAAATAAACTATATTGACATTATCACATCATTCATACAATGTTGTTGGTCATACATATCTAAACGCTTTCAAAAGGGAGCTGTTGAGTCCTTTTCAAAATATATGTTTAAAGGTACTTTCATAATTATATTTTCCTGGTGCCTGATTTCTAATTGTAATTGTCAGACACACAAAATAGTATTAATCCCCATATAACTATTATTCAGATTCAACAATTATCAGGATTTTCCTACATTTTTCTCATCTACCCCATTAAACTATTTTTAATCATCATGTCATTTCTCTGTTTCATCTGTTAGCATGCATGCCTTAAGCTGACATTGCCATGAAGCTGTTATTACATGTCACAAAGTAGGAACAGACATCCTTTGGTATGTCGGTCCAGTCTGGACCTCTGCCTAAATGTAGGGAAGCGATTTTCCATCAGAAATACCTCAGGGGAAGGGCACTCGTGAGTGGAGAGGAATGCATCTCCTCTGATGGCAGCTGAGTCTGTGTAGTTTTCTTCTCATTGCCAAGTTAGCTGAGGGGGAAAAAGAGAAATATTAGGAGCATTTTTTCAGAAAATTAACTATTGTTCAGTCTGGGGGATGCCAGGGAATAGTTAGGATTCAAACTATAATGTGATTATTTGCTATTGTTTAGATGTGATTATGCTATAAAAAACTGGTGTGATGTAGAAACACAAGGTTTTTTCCCAACAGTTCACGTTAATAGAAGGCTCTAATAGTAATATCCCCGTCCTTCTACATGTCTTCTTCCTAAGTGCTCCTGGACCT
>VMDR010010884.1:13608-29810 GCA_007922815.1 Macrotus californicus
GTTTGGGACTTTTTTCTTATGTATGTAAAAGGGCACACCAGGGGACTCCATTTGAAATAACCTCAGTGATCAAACTTCTGATTAACTAAAAGGCAGAATGGATTTTTAACCCCTGATGTACCATTTTCTGTTCTAAATGGAGAATTATGTTATCAAGTGAACAACATAACATATTTGGATATAAATATAATCAATCGCCTTTCTATTTAAATTTGGATATGCATTTTCCTGAGCCAGAAAATTTTCTTTTCTTTTTTTTTTACTTGCCAGTGCTTAGAAATCTTAGATATTTGGTTTTGAAGTTAAAAACACTTTAGAATAACTGTTTACTAAATTCCTGTTGGATAAGGACCACATGACTGATATCAGCTTTAAAAAATATGTCAAGTAAATTAATATTTATTTATCTTGACCATACATATTTTTGGCACTTTTGGCTTTATAAACACAATACTAAAATTGTATTTTTTTTTGTTTTAAGTGATGCCTAATTATATATAACGGGAAATAATGCTATTGACCAATTTTAAGAATTCATCTACAGTTGGACACATTATGAATTTTATTTGTTGTTAGTTCAGTTAGTATTGCCTCATTTTAGCCAGCTACATGCTCTTTTAATAAATTGCTTTGGATTTTGCATTTTACCTAAAAATCTCTAAGTTTTGTCAACCTCTGTAATGAATAGACTAAACATTTTCATTCCTTTTTACTTGTTAGGACAACATATCTACAATAGCTAAAGAATCAATATTTTTTTAAATCAGAAAAATAGTAGTAAAATATTTACCATCATTTTATATCCAGCTATTTAAAAACTAACGAAATAATAGACCTAACAGGATAGATAGCATACTTCTGAAATCCTACACCCCCAATGCTCCCAAGCATACCTAAATGATTTTCAACATAAACACAATCGTGCCCAGAGGCACATGGAGACAAACAGGGGCAAAAACAAGTTACTTGCTACACATATATCAGTCTTACCTGGTCTCTGTCCATTGATAAGAAGCAGA
The DNA here is from genome assembly GCA_007922815.1 of Macrotus californicus. Classification (NCBI taxonomy): domain Eukaryota; kingdom Metazoa; phylum Chordata; class Mammalia; order Chiroptera; family Phyllostomidae; genus Macrotus; species Macrotus californicus. The sequence continues at coordinate 14,628 of VMDR010010884.1, forward strand.
CTCATCATAAAAATGAAAAACACAAAAAAGAACTGTTGAAATCTCATTTTCCTGCTACACTATAAAGGAACAGTAGCTCCCAAAGTAAATCAAACTTCCTTGAACAGTCTGTGTAGTATCTGAGTGGCTCTTCTCACATTCTAATGACAAACCTCAGAGAACTGCCAGCTGCCTCTTGCAGAAAGGTTAATGATCACATCAGACAAGGTTACTGGTGTGTTGTGCTGTGGTCAGAGCCTCCCTCAGCCCGAAACCCCTCCTCCGCTCCCCTCCTCCTTCCCCTCTGTCACTCCCCTTCATTTCCATAAGCAAATATTGGTGAAATAAACCATTCAAGTGTGCAGTAACTTCAGTGCAAGTCTACTCTGGACGCTTTTAGGAGAGACTGCCTTAATTCAATCTAGATTTGGAGAAATACGTAAAACTAGGCATGGCTTTGCCTCCTCCCCTCACCATTTGCATCTGTTTAAACTTTGGATTGCCCATATTGGTCCCACATGCAGAAACCGGTACAAGTGACAGGAAGTCTCTCTTTTGTCCTTTTCAGAAGGAATTCTGAAGCTCTGACTTAAGACTCCCAAATGCTTTGTGGCAAAACCTGTGCTGAAATGCTTTCTCATGACCAAATCTACTGCAAAGTTGTGCCTGTTTATCTTGAATCTTCAAATTGCTTAATCTATATCAGTAAACATTCCTGGGGTTTTAGAGTGTTCTGAAATAAATCTGAAAAAATGTTTTTATTTTTATTTTGTAAAGTACAATTTAAAAAGTAATGTAGATCATTTTTATTTGCATTATGCTCAGGGTTTTTAAAAAGGAAGCTTAGACAAACCACAAACTCATGAAATCTGTGTTCTGTTAAAAAACAATTTTTATATGTGGTAGAATGCCAGGCTAACAGAATATCACAGTCACAGAAATTAGAGGTCTCCCAATGAATTCAGAAGGCTCAAAAACCATCTAGCCTTGTCTTTGGCACACATGCACTAAGATCTCTTTTTTGTTTTAAGTGCTTCCTTCTCTGTTATAAACAGAAATTACTGTACTTAGTGTAAAGTAAACCAAAAGAATCATGTAGATACACTTTTGAAATGCATGTAGAGGCAAATACCAGATCTAAAGCATATACAGCTTTTATGAACTACCAGCAATTTTGTTGCATTTGGTTCCTCTAGATTCAGGTAGCTGGTACACAGCCTTGGGCTTCCTGAGGTTTGAAATTAATGCATGATTTGTTTTGATCTTACAAGTCAGTTTGTGAATTTCCCTTCCTGCCTTCTGTGAATGAAGATGGGGCAAGCTTAAGGGAGGCCTGCATAGTGGCCTTACACACTCAGAGACTTGAAATGAAAACTTTGTAACTAAAATCAGTCCTGGACTAGGCGGGTGTTTTTCCCTAACAAAGGTCAGTTTTGCCTTAACTGAGCCTGTCTGTTGTGTGTGTTTGTCTTTTTGTATCTATGATAACATAACTTTGGAATATCAAAGTGATTTCCTTTCTTCTGGACCCCTCAAAGCACAGCCAACCACCAGAGCAGAGACCACAAATCCTTTGTTGTTGTTGTTATCATGTGAACTGTCAGCTGTCCTATAACTGCTCACATAAAAGAAGTATGTGTCTACTTCTTTTCCTTTTTATCCAATCCCAGAGATTTCCCTGCTTTGCTTTCTCCCGCCTCCCTAATCTATCACCAGTAAATTCCATGTAACCCACTCACGTCTTCCCCTTTGGTTCTCATGTGTAAAATAAGTGGTAAAGCTGCCACTGTCCGGAGCATTTTCTCAATCCATTGAAATTCTGCTTTTGGGCAACTGTCATCAGTTTAGCTCAAATAGACTCATAAAATTTTCTTGGAGGTTTGGACCTATCTTACATGGACACTAGTTATGCATGTACCTTATAACAGGCAAAGCATACAGAAATTCTTAAAACCCCAAGAGTACTTGCCTGTTTGGCGAATGGAAGCATAGTGTTAAGGGCACTACGTTTCCATGCTGTATTTGTACATCGCTCCATACAACCAGTTGAATGTAAGAGTTTGGACTCATAAAAGTGTTTCACGAATGACAAAAAGTGCTTCAGATTGTTACTTTCCCTGCCAGCTTCTCTGTGCGGCACAATGGAGAACAGCAAGCCAACCAGGTTGAGTGGTAAATCAAACAAACCAACAGAAGACCAATGTAGATTCTGACAAATTGACTTCAAGTTTTAAGTCTGTTCAAAGGTAGAGTAGCAAGTTTTCTCTATGGATAAAATAGTGACCACCGAGACTGCATATGTAGATTAAAGTGTTCACATTTTATTATCAGATGTTCAACAATGAACGCCTAGAATAAGGCCAATCAATATAAGCAGGTACTATGGAAGATACGTGTATGACATCTCCACTGACCAGGGTACAGCAAAGTGTTATGTTTCTCATGTAACTACTTTGAATATCAACTTACTCATGAAAAAAAAAAGAGATAAAATACTTGGTTTTCCATTTGCAAGAGTCCTAAAGGTTTAGTGAAATAAAGAATTTATGAAAGTTAAGACATTATTTATGTATATATTTTAAAATTATTCTTTCAAAAAAACAACTTAAGGAAGATGATGATGATGATGTTTAAGCAGTTGGTTTTGGGAATATAGTAGGGAAGTGTTATGAAGTTGAGGGACAAACTGAAATTCTAAACATTGAAGAACAGTGATGAACAATCCAGCATTTCTATGGGATGCGAGTCAACAAGGATGGTACATTACCCATGTTAGTATTGGAAAAGCAGGCGTGGAGGAATCTTGGTAGCAAAGTGGTAAATCGAAACAATGCAGGTGGCTCTGCAAAGAGGACTTTCAGCCTGCAACTTTATGAAAATGATAAATCATCTTTGCTTATGTGAACAGAAGCACTCATTTCCACCCCACTTCCAGCAAAGGTTGGCCTCTGTGGAGTAAAGAACTGTCTCTCTGGGCCAGGTGCCATGCTAAATGCATTACATATGTTATATCACTTAATCCTCCTCAAAACACTCGGAAACATCACTTCTTGTTTATTAAATGAGAAAACTACCAACTGAAGAGGCAACACAACTGGGGAGAGGAATAGATGGAATTTAAATTCTATGACCTGAGCTTCCAACCATTTTCCTATCCTCCTGTTTAATGTCAAAATTCTAGTTCTTGTAATAATAGTCTATTATAAAAATAAGGGTAAGAGCCCTGACCAATGTGGCTCAGTGGGTTGGGCATCATCCCATAAAGCAAAACGTTGCCAGTTTGATTCCTGGTCAGGGCATTTGCCTGGTTTGGGGTTTGGCCCCCAATGGAGGGGGTGTATGACAGGCAGCTGATCCATAGTTCTCTCTCACACTGATGTTTTTCTTTCTCCCTTCCCCTCTCTCTAAAAATAAATAAATAAGCCTTAAAAAAAATAAGGATACGTTTGGAAAATACTTATACTGGGTTGAATACTGTCATACCAAAATGCCAATTTAGAACCTCAGAATGCGACCATATTTGGAAATAGGATTTTGCAGATGTCATTAGTTAAGATTGAGTTCATACTGTAGTAAGGTGGCCTTTAAATCTAATATGACTGGTGTTGTTATAAGAAAAGAAGAGACACAGAGACATGCAGGGACACACAGGGAGAATGCCATGTGACAACAGAGCTAGAGATTGGAGTTATGCTGCAACAAGGGGAAGATTGCCAGCAACCACCAGAGGTTAGGGGAGAGGCATAGAACACTTTCTCCTGAGTCCCCAAGAAAGAATCAAACCTTCTGATGCTTTAGTTTTGGGCTTCTGGCATCCCGAATCTTTCTTACTTGTATTTTAATCTTTCCTAAAACTTCTCTCCTTTTGCCCATTTTCATTCAGCCACTATTCAGCCAGATGTCTGAAATAAAGATTGTTATGCGCCTTCACCACCTTCTCGGGATACATCTCGGTATTGAACTCCAGCTTTTACCACACTGCTACACTGGTGTGTCTCACATAAAATCGTTAAACCTTCAAATGGCACCTTTCTATGAGAGCTTTAATCCATCCAAATTAGGCTATTCTCTGCCCACATTTTCCTCTTTTCTTGTTTTTGCTCAGGCTGTATGTTTCTTTGTAAACAACCACTCTGTTTTGTTCCAGTTTTACATAATTGAAGTCCTACTAGTTGTCATTCAAGATCAATTCAAGAGATATCTGTTGAGTACTTAAAGTTATTACTATGTACCAGGCTCTGTTCTAAGTATGAGAAAAAAAATGAAGAATCAGAAATGGACCCTACTCTTACAATGGCTGGTGTGGCTCAGTGGATTGAGTGCCAGCCTACGAACCAAAAGGTTGCCAGTTTGAGTCCTGGTCAGGGCACATGCCCGGGTTGTGGGCTAGTTTGGGGCACATGAGGGGCAGCCGATAGATGTTTCTGTTTCTCTCCCTCTTTTTCTCCCTCCCTCTTCTTCTCTCTGAAAATAAATAAATAAAATCTTTATTTTTTAAATTATATTTTATTGATTATGCTATTACAGTTGTCCTGATTTTTGCCCCTTTGTCCCCCTCCATCCAGCACACCCTACTCCCTCAGGCAATCCCCATACCATTGTTCATGTCTGTGGGTCATATGTATAAGTGCTTTGGCTACTCCATTTCCTGTACTGTACATCCCCATGGCTATTCTTTAGCTACCTATTTGTACATCTTAATCCCCTCACCTCTTTACCTGTTCCCCTATACCGTCCTCCCATCTGCAAATCATCAAAATGCCCTCCATATCCATGATTCTGTCTCATTCTTCTTGTTTGCTTAGTTTGTTTTTAGATTCATTTGTTGATAGTTACGTATATATTGCCATTTTATTATTCATAGTTTTGGTCTTCTTTTTCTTAAATAAGCCCCTTTAACATTTCATATAATAATGGTTTAGTGATGATAAACTCCTTTAGTGTTTTCTCATCTGGGAAGCTCTTTATCTGCCCTTCAATTCTAAATGATATCTTTGCCGGGTAGAGCAATCTTGGCTGTAGGTCCCTGCTTTTCATGACTTTGAATATTTCTTGCCAATCCCTTCTACCCTGCAAAGTGTCTTGAGAAATCTGCTGACAGTCTTAAGGGAACTCCTCTGTAGGAAACTAACTGCTTTTCTCTTGCTGCTTTTAAGATTCTTTCTTTACCTTTAACCTTTGGCATTTTAATAATGTGTCTTGGAGTGGGCCTTGCATGTCTATTTCCTTCACCAAATTAGGGAAGTTTTCTTTCATTATTTTTTCAAATAGATTTCCAATTTCTTGCTCTTTCTCTTCTCCTTCTGGTACCCCTATGATGCAAATGCTGGACTGCTTGAAGTTGTTCCAGAGGCTGCTTATACTATCCTCATTTTTTTTGGATTCTTTTGTCTTCTTGTTGTTCTGATTGAATCCTTTTTTCTTCCTTATGTTCCAAATGATTGATTTGATTCTCACCTTCACCCACTGTCTTGTTGTTTCCCTGTAAATTGTTCCTTATTTCAATTAGTGTATATCCTTTGTTTCTGACTACATCTTTTTTATGCTGCTGAAGTCCTCACTAATTTCCTTGAGCATCCTTATAGACAGTGTTTTGAATTCTGCATCTGATAGAACGTTTGTCTCCCATTTATTTAATTATTTTTCTGGAGTTTTGATCTGTTCTTTCATTCGGGCCATGCTTCATTGTCTCCTTATTTTGGCAGCTTCCCTGTGTTTGTTTCTATGTATTAGGTAGAGCTGCTTTGACTCCATATCTTGGTAGTGTGGCCTAATATAGTAGGTGTTCTGTAGGGTCCAGTGGCACAGTCTGTCCTATCATCCAAGTTGGGTACTTGAGATGCACCCTCCATGTGGGCTGAGTACACCCTCCTCTTGTAGTTGAGTCTTGATTGATGTTGGTAAGTCAATGGGAAGGATTTACCCAGGCCAGTCAGCTGCAAGGACTGACAGTGTCCACTGTCCACCAACCTCTGCCATCTGTGCAGGATCGACTGTGCAGGGGCAGGGTGGTGGTGCTCTGATGTGTAGATGTCCACTGGGTGTCCACTGGATGTGCAGGCTCTGGGGTTTCCCGGTGGTGCAGGCCAAGGTCAGCCCCCACCTGTGTTCTGCCCAGGACCACCCTGCCTGAGCTGTAAAGCAATATGAGAAGGCTGCTACTTGTGCTGGGTTTAGAGGTTCCCAGGTGAAGCCAAGCTGTGAATCTAGGCTGGTTGCTGCTAGTGCCTTGCTTGGGGCTACTTAGCAAGATGTATGGGGGCTGGGGGCTCACTGAGGTCTGCTGTTGCTTGTTTGAGAGGATTTAGAAATTGTAAAGCATAAGCCTAGACCAGCCATTCATATGGAAAACTTACTGTTAACAGTTTGAATGGGCCTATAAGTTGGGTGGGATGGAGTCTCAGGGCATCTCCAGGTCAGGGCAAACAGTGTTAGCAAGGTTGATTGAGTCTCATGTAGGACACCCACCTGCTGGCTCTGTAGCTCTGTGGGAGGTGAAGAAAAGGAGGTGGACCTGAAAAGGAACAATGGCCTCTGTCTTTCTTTCTGAGAGAAAGCTGACCCCCAGCTCTTACCTTGATGCCAGACACTTCAGTTCCTCCCTGTATGCCATTGGTGCCTTTTAAGCTGCTACCCTGGTCCTGGAGCTCAGAAGGAGTGAGTCTGAGTAAGTCTGTATGTAGGTTCTTTAAGAGGAACTGCTTGGGGCTCCAGAAGTTTCTTCCACTGACTCAATCCCCTCTGGCTTTTGCAACCAGAAGTTTAGGGAATTTATCTTTCCAGGAATTATCCTTCTGGGTTGGGGATCCTGGTGTGGGGCTCCTCGCTCCTGAGATATCCCTTCTGAATTTTTGTCCACCACTCATGGGTGTGGGGTCAGCTCGTTTTGCATCTCCACCCCTCCTACCAGTCTGGATGGATGTGGGTTCTTTTCTTTTCTTTTTTAAAAATTATTTTATTGTTGTTCAATTACAGTTGTTTGCATTCATCTCCCACCATACCCCCCACCCCAGCCATACCCATCTCCCTCCCTTCTTTCCACCCCTGGATGTGGATTCTTTAATTCCGTTGTCAGACTTCCATTCAAGTCGATTTCTGATGGTTCTGAGTAATGGTGGTTCTATAGTGCAGTTGTAATTTTGATGGTGTTGTGTGATGAGGCAAACTGTGTTTACCTATGCCACCATCTTGATTGGAAGTCCAAATAAAATCTTAAAAAAAAAAAAAAGGAAATAGGCCCTACTCTTGTATTTAATGCTTATCATTAAATTTTATCTAATTTAATTTTTAACTAAATTCATTAGGCTTCCTCTATTAGATTTTCTTTTTTCCTGCTAACTGGAAGTGATTTCAGTTCTGTTTTGGAGGTCTGTAAAATTTCCTCTGTTATCATAGCCTTTTCATCACCATAGCACCGAATTCCTCCCTTGTGGACTGTAGCACATTCATCCTGGTCTGCCAGTTTCTTGAGGACATATGGACTTGCGCAGAAATAAAAACTCCTTGAAGGAGAGATTTGCCCTTTCTCATTATGATGTTTTTTTCCAGAGCCTAGAAATACTAAATTCATATTGAATTAAATATGGAAATCAGGAGATATTTAAAGATGAATGGTTGAGAACTTAAAACCAGTATGGTGCCAGAAGTGACAATTGGATAAAATAAAGGAATATGTGAAAAATATTTACCTGGAAAAGATGAAGAAAAATGAGTAAATTCAGGAATTAGCGCAAATACAAGGATAGCAGTTTATGAAACTTGATCTAGATAAGGATAGAAACTGAATTGCTTTTCAAGTTTACCTACCTCTATAGAATGTAAACTCTGTGAGGATAGGAAATTTTATGTTTTCTTCATTGCCATGCCTTCATTATCTAACTTACTATTGAATAATCCTAGTGCAGGAAGTAGATTTTAATATTATCAGAGTCTACTCTTGATTTCTCTCTCTTTGTGGTGGGATTATGTCCTGCTCACAGATGGAAACATTTAAAACTAATCTGGTGGAGACATAGTATAGCTTAATTTAGAGTCTATCTTCCCAAGAATATTTCCTATTTGATTCCTGATTGCTTAGATGGTGTTGACTACCCCTTCCCAATACCTCACTTATCTTCCTGAGGCCTTACTTCCTTCTGACATCCCATTTCTTCCATTTTTGCTTTCTGACTCTTTGAATTTAGAACAAATATGTTCATTGACCTTTTGTTGCAGTCCCAGCCGGCAGGACCGCGTGTTGTTGTGGAATGCTTGTCCTATATCCCCAGACAAGTGATGAACACATTCATGCAGACTAGAGGAATCCAGTGGAGAAAAAGGGATGTCGAGCCACTCTCTAAGTGAGAGAGTGCTAGGGCTTGCGTGGCTGCTCTGTCAATAAGAGAAAGAGGGCCCAAGGGAGAGAGAGGGAGAGCGAGGGAGAGAGAGGGTGAGGGTGAGAGAGGGCCAGGGAGGGGGAGAGAGCGTGTGAGAGGCCCAGAGCGGGCCAGAGAGTGAGAGAGTGTGAGTGTCAGGGAGGGCCAGGGAGAGTGTGAGAGAATGTGAGAGAGGGCCAGAGTGGGCCAGAGAGTGAGAGAGGGCCAGCCTGTGTGGCCACTCTTTCTCAGAGAGAGAGAGAGGGCCCAGACCCCTTGCCTAGACAGGCTTTTATTGTCACTCTAGTCATTACATCCCGGATGGTTCTCATTAACTTCACTTTAGGTGGTTACCATAACAAAAGAAAGAATGTTGCTAATTCCTTTAAGATAAAGGTCATTTGCAAATGTAAAGGGAAAGAGGTTGAACTGGTTACACCCAAACTTGAGAGATTTAGCATAGATTTTAGGAAGTTTAAAGATATGCAGTAAACATTTGTTGCCTCAATTCAGGGTGAGGGAGTTTTTAGCAAGAGGAAGTCTCAAAGTGGCCTAGGTACAATGCAGGCCTGATTCCCACAGGAGACCTATTCACGGATGTTCTCTGCACGCCATGCGCATCTGTCTGCATTCATGAACCAGAGCTGAGCCACAAGATCACATCACACATGGGTAGGTTCCCTATAACCTTTGGTTTTGATACACTCATCATAATTTTTCTTTTTATCCTTTGTTTCACTTTGCCCACTTCTAAGTCTAGATCAATCCCATGCTTTTTAGTTTTCATTCCCTACAGTAACTCCCCTAGGGCTCCCTTAATTATCTACTGCCATTCTTTGGTCCCAAATTCACACTGATGAGGAAACTAACAACCAGAACTGTATAAAATTGAATCGTAGTAAATGAAAAATTATTGGTTTTGAAAATATGTGACCAGATTGACATTCTTCCTGCTTAGAGGAAATGGTATCTTAGACATGTTAGAGATATCAAATATATAAAGTTAGAATATTGAATGTGGTAAAGCATTTGTTCAGTACAATGCTCATTCAAAAATTTTCCCAGGATCTTCTTGGGCACATGTACTGGCTGAAAAAACATTACTGATTATAAATGCTGCATCAAGATAATATCTGAGCCAAAACATATATTTTCACAAAAAACCATAACTCCAAAAAAGGCATTCCCTTTTGAGAGTATGAATATCTTCCTAACCCTCATATGTCTGGCAAACCTGAAAAAAATAACATGGTCATGAGAGTAGTAGACTCTTATTTATATGAAGAACAAAAATAACACAGGTAACAACATATGTGAAACATTTAGATACCTCCTGCATTGTGGTGATTTTTACCCTGGGTTAAAGTGGTTGATGCTTGACCAAATGACATCAAGAAGACTTTTTTAAAAAGTTTATTTATTTTTAGAGAGAGGAGAAGGGAAGGAGAAAGAGAGGGAGATAAATGTTGATATGTGAGAGATACATCAATTTTTCACCTCTTGCATACCCCAACTGGGGACCTGGCCTACAATCCAGGCATGTGCCCTGACTGGGAATTGAACTGGCTACCTTGGGTTAGCAGGCTGGTGCTCAGTCTGCTGAGCCACACCAGTCAGGGCAAGAAGACTTTTGTTATCGATTAAAAGGGATATTGGTGATCTTTACATATATATATATATATTTTTAATTTTCATTTACTGAGTTTTAGAGAGAGATGAAAGGGAAGGGGGAAAAGAGAGAGAGAAGTATTGATTTGCCATCTTCACCCATCTGTGCATTCATTGGTTGATTACTGCATGTGCCCTGACTCAGGATGGAACCCACAACCCTAGTGTATCTGGTTGATGCTCCAAACAACTGAGCTACTTGGCCAGGGTTACATCTTTTTCTAATGAAGAACAATATAGGGCCCTGGCCATTCACCTCAGTTAGAGCATTGTCCTGATACACTAAGGTTGTGGGTTCCATTCCCGGTCAGGGTACATACAAGAATGAACCAATGAATGCGTAAATAAGTGGAACAACAAATTGATGTTTCTATTTCTCTCTTTCTAAAGAAAAACAACAAATAAAAATAACAAATTAGGTAAAAATTGTTCAATTGACATAGGAGAGGTCCCACTTAGTAATATTAGTCTTTGAAAAGAAAATAAATGAAAGATTTTGAGTTCATCTCCTCTACCCCTACTTTTAACCTTGTTTATATGCTGCTGCTTGTTATTTTTTAAGAACAATCTCAGGAATTTTCATAATAAATTTGAGTGATTCCTGGCCAACAATTATGGTATACTGGATGAATTATATATAATGTAAAACTGCTAGTAAACCTTGTGTAGGAATTCTTTAAGGATGTATTTAAGACTTTGAAATTCATGGAATTTTAAATCATTTTTGAACTACAAAACTTGAATGGTCTAGAGTTTAAAATTAAACTAAAAGAATAGAAATCTGGTATTTGGCTTGTAATGATTTTGTTGGTCAGCGAAAGTGAAGGTAGTTTGGTCTAATGGAAATAGCATGACCTTAGGAGTCAGGCAACTTGAATTTTTAGTCCTGGCTCCTGTCTCTAAGTCATATGGATTTGCTCAACTTATTTTTATCAGAGCCTTCATTTAAAATATGAGGTATTTAGTCTTTAAATGACAGATTCTGAAGTCCCCCAAACTAACTTTTGGCTCTGCTTCAATTTCCTTTGGTTGAAAATTTAAGAGGTTTCATTAACTCATTTAATAAACATTAAATGAAAACACTTTGTATATGCAGGGGTTTTGCTGCCCGTTATGAGAAGGAAAAATATAAGCCCAAAGCGTCTATATCTCAAATAGAACTCTAGGGTGGTAGCATGCTAATTGGTATGTGGTTGACAAAGTGCAGAAAACTTTGCTGATCAATTTCCAAGCATTTCATCCTTTCAGCACTGACCCTAACTTCACTCCCTAGTAACATCCTGCAAAATATCATTTCTCTTTCCCAGAGAATGCAGTCCAATTAGTGTTATCCCAGGATGCTCAGTCCAGTTGCCTAACATTGCTGTACTTTGCTTGACTATTTTTCTGCTAAGTAGTCAAGAACAATTTCCAATTCTCTCCTTTCTGCAGTGCACACTCGCATGGGATGTTTAATACGAATGTTGGATATGGTTCTCTGTCAGCTTCTTGACTTGGCTGGAAGGGGTATTTTATTGTTATTTATTATTATATTGTTACCTTTGCAGTCCCCAAATTTGGCATCTGAACTAGAAATGTTTGAGAGAAATTATTCAGCTACTGTGATCGTTAAGCCCTTATTACACACAATATTTAACCTAGCGTATGTGCTACTGAAGTACAATAAAGGTCCTAGAAATACTCATCTGTAATGTTAGAAGTGAAATCCAACCTTTTTCCTTTATACATAAGAGAAAACTGCCATTAAATGGCTTGCTGAAGGCTACAGAAAATTAGTAATAGAACAAATGTGCACCAGTAAAGGTTTTTGTTAGAGACAACTTTAATATGAAGATTCTCTCTGTATCAGTTGCTATATTGTAAGTATTATTGTAAGAGCTTTACTTGAGCCCTGGCAGAGTGGCTCAGTTGGTTGGAGCATCATTCTATACACTCAAAGGTTGTGGGTTCGATACCTGGTTGGGGTGTGCACAGGAGGCAACCAATTGATGTCTCTCTCTCTCTTTATTCCTTCCTCTATTTTTAAAAATCAATAAATATATCCTCAGGTGAGGATATTAAAACAAACAAACAAATAAAATGCCTCGCTATTAAAAAAAACCAACTTTACTTGAGTTAACTAATTTAATGTTTATAACAACCCTCTTATGCCTGTTTTACAAATTAGGTAACTTGGGTATGCAGGAATAAGATAGTTTTCCATGATTGCAGAGTTGGTAAATAGATCTAGGCTTTGAACTCAGTCAGAGAGACCCCAGAGTTCCTGTTTTGGGTTGCTAGCTACCTTCCACAGCTGCAGAAAGAAACAATCTTTATCATATGTTAACAGGGGTGTCTGACCTCTTGGTGTTGCTGGGCCATACTGGAAGTAGAGTTGTCTTGGGCCACACATTAAATACACAAACAGTAATGAGAACAAACAAACAAAATCACATAATGTTTTAAGTAAATTTATGATTTTTGTGTTGGGCCACATTCATAGCCATTCTGGGCTGCATGTGGCCCACCTGCCACGGGTTGGACATCCCTGTGTGGGGTCTTCCTTAAGATTTACAACGACTCTTAAATTTTATTCACGGTTTTGTCTTCAAATGAACAAGCCATTGGATTTCTGACTCTGCTGAACTTCCAGTCAAATGCTATTTTTCAGAAATATAACAGTTATAGGGATATAGAGAATATGTTTTTATGTATCTATGTATATACTTATAGAAATTTAGTTTTTTAACTTAGGTACTATTTTCCTGTGAATAGTTTTAAAACATCCAATTACGCTATTACACAAGCACCAAAATCTATGCTGTAACATAAGCACAAGTCTCCATAAAATACTGGTATACTAACTAGCCAGGAAGTAAACTAGACTAATAATTGTGTGTCCTTCCCTACAGAAATCAGAACTCCACCTTGAAGTTAACTTCTATTTAAAATCCTGTAAGACAACAACGCATATGGATCCAATTATTTAATTGTCTGCAGAGTTGTAATGACAGTTACTTTTGCCCATTTCAGCTAGTCTGGCAGATCTCTACATACAAGCTGAAGGATGGCTCCTCTAACTGACCTTTTGTCCTTTGTCCTTCTGCAAGAAGCCAATCAGTAGCAGATGCGGTTGGGTGAATGGTGTGTGTGTGTGTGTGTGTGTGTGTGTGTGTGTGAAGGAAAAATGTTTATGGTAATGTAGTCATTTGAAAAGGAAAAGGATAAAATAGAAAGTGAAAGGGAAAAATGGGAAGATGTAAAGAGAGAAAGAAGTGGAGGGAGTGAGACAAAGGGTAAGCTAAAAAGAGAGAGGCTCAGTGTTAAGGAATTTCAATGGAGTCTTCATTTGTTTACTTTCAGGAAAATCTGTTTTGTAAATTTAATGGCCACACAACATGATTGCTCCTGATAAAAAGTAACATTAAAGCAATGCAAAGTTAAATGCATTTACGGAAATCATAGAGCTGGAATTAGTATATCATAGAAACAACCTTGTATTTGGAAAATACTTTGCTAATAACACCTCAGCATGAGAAGCAAAGAGGGTACTTAACATATCAATGTTTCCTCCTGATTGTAGCAAAGGACAATAGAGTGTTATTTTTCTTAAAATCTCACCTTAAAAATAAAATTGACAAAGGCAATAAACCTTTTCACTTTGTTTTCTGCTGAATTTCTGCTCTATTTCTGATTTCTTTTTAGTGGTTTTTTTTTTTTTTAATCTAACGTGAGAGGATTTTTATCAGTAAAATTGGGTGGAAGGAAAATTTTAAAGCAGACTTATTAAGGAGATGACTTTCTCCTTTCTATGCTTTTGGAGATCATATTCCTTTACTCTTCATGATTTTTCAATGCTACCTACAAGTTAGAAATGGAGCACAGGTAATTGCTGGGGGTAGCCCAGATAAATTACCTCTCAGGTTGCCATGAAGGTTTGTATTAGCAAGATTCTGCCTGCTCTCATTTACCCACCACTATTGATTAATGAAAGGTAATAATTTTTTATTCCAATACCAATGTTTTTTCCTTTCCCCACCTGGATGAGAAAGTTGATCAAATACTTGCCATTCTCTCTCGAACACAGACCAAGACCTATTTAAGTATGATATTACATACTATACACAGATTGATAAATAACAATGACAACATGACATTATGGTTTAACTTGAACTAATAAAAGCATATGTGCTTTCTGAGTTATATAGCTATTAAACAATGACTTTCTGCAGGTGCTGCATACAGCTTTTTGGGAAGTTAAATCAATATTCTTGATATTTTATCATTTGGCACAACAGTTTAGTTCACCAATAACAGAGATTTTAATAATAAAAATAGCAACCATTTATTGAGCTCATGATATATGATGTTAAAGAGAAGACCATAGACCCAAAATGGTGTCACTTATGCTAAACCCCATGATACCAAACCTAAATTTAATACCTGATCTCACAGATGTTCAACCTCTCCCAGAAACGTAATCTTAATCGACAAGTCTGGAATTTTCTCAGCAACACCAATGAAGGAGTCTGATACATGGGTCCTCTCATCCCCCATGGAAAGAGGCAATCTACATGATAAAAATCCTTGCCATTCCCTCACCCCCCAAAAGATGTATGGGTGTAAAAATAATCTTTTCTTATCCCAACCTTCTCCCTATAAAACCTTCCATTTTGTACAGACTTCTGGAGAGCCCTGCTTTTTCTTAGATGGGATGACTTCCAGATTCATGAGTTGCTTAATAAAGCCAATTTATATCTTGAAATTTTCTAGGTTGAATTTTGTTTTTTTTAACAGTGACAATCACCATAAGTACATATACTGCTTTATATTATCCACAACACTAAGATGTAGAAACTATTGTTTCTCCATTTTACTAGCAATAAAATTGAGCCACAGAGAGATTAATCATTTTCTGTCTCACCCAGAATCTATATTCCTAACCACTGTGCTAACCTGCAATTTCCAACTGTGTAGGTGGTTTATCAGTATGGAAATTATTCTTAACATAACATAGTTCTGCTATGTTGGATATGTAAAACAGATGGATAAGCATTAGGGATATCAAAATAAATGTGTCATGAGGTCAGGTGAGACAGAATTCCACGGGAAGGGGGAGAGGAGAGAAGAAATGGCTTAAAGATTGCATAAGCTTGCAAAATAGCATAAACTCACCTTGACAAACAAAAACAAAGACAAACAT
>VMDR010010885.1:0-29707 GCA_007922815.1 Macrotus californicus
TGTTCATTTTCCTGGGTTATTTCTTGAATGCACTATTGGCCTTTTCAGTGTGCAGATTCAAGTCTTCTTTTATTAATGAAAAAATTTGTGAATCATACATTTACATATCAGTACTATTGCATTGTTGCTTTTTAAAGAAACTCCAAATATGTGGACATTATTTTCCTTTGCCTATACTTAAATTTTACTCCTTTTTCTCTGGACCTTTTTGTTTGTTTTTATTTTTAATCTCAACTTCTTCCTTTTTTGGTGTTTGCTTGTGTTTTTCAATGATTCATTAAACATTCCTTTGACTTTCTTAGTTTTGTTATTTTTTATTTCCTGTTTTTCTGAGTTCAAACAACAGTTCTTTCATCCTTCCCCCTTTTTGTTTCTGTTTCAAAGTGGTTTCTGTATCCCCAAATTTTTGTTTGAATACATTTAACTTAATATGAGTATTATCGTCCAGTGTGTTTTGGTTTATGGTTATTTAGGGAGAGTTTCAACACGTGAGGTATATTGAATCTCATTTTCTGCTTTTTTTTCGTAATAACTCTACATGGCTTTATTGGCTTTTTTCCTCCATTTATTTTTTAGTATTAAAGTAGTTCAGAGGATTCCTTGTTTGATGATGCCCTTTTCTTTACAGTAGCAAAGTTTATATTCTTTAATGTGTGTGTGTGAGAGAGTATGTGCAGTGTGGTGGGACACACATGTCTGTTCTCTGAGTTCTTCTGGTTCCCTTGGTCTTACCAGACCCTGAATTTACCATTCTTATATTATTTATCCTTCACCACTCAATTTCCAAAGGGCTCCTCTCCCTTCCTTTTTGCTTTTTTTTAATTCCCCAAGAGTAATATATTTTGAAGACGGTTGCATCAAGTCATGCACATTTTTAAATCCCTTTCCAATAACCTATTAAACTGTGCTTCCGTCTACCCAGGCATTGATGTAAATGTTTAATATTTTCACGCAGTGTGGACTTTGGCTTTCTTGCAGTGCCCTGATGTCAACAGCATTCTCATAACTAGTGTCCTGTTCTCCATTCTCCACAGGTGTTCTTGGCCTGCACTCATTTGTCACAAAACCTCAAAGTAGGAGTGAATGTGAAAGACTGCTTGCTGAGATTTGGTACATTAAAAAAAATATATTGACAGTTATTTTGAATTGAAGGTATTCCACATCTTCAAATTATTCTTGAAGGTGTGAGGGGTTTTTTTTCTGTTATTTTTTGGATTGTTTTCAGCTATTCAGAATTCACAAGTTTTTTTAATTTTGAAGCAAGTTTTGTTTTGGTGTTTTCATAGCTTCAGAAACACTGCATTCCTTTGAGGCAGGCTTCTGTTTCTACTTCCTTTGTGAGAGTCTCTGTGGAGTCCTCTAGCTGCCCCTGTTGCCTTTCATGGGTGCCAGAGCAATCAATTTATGATGGAAGAGAGGCCTCTGTCCCCAGAGAGAGTGTGTGTGGCTTGATCTACTCTTCTGTTTCCCCGTGGCTTGTTTAAAAAGCTTTCATTGAATTTCTTGCATGTTGTGCTGCTTGGGTGTACAAAATATTGGCAGTGTTTTATAATAAGTAGCAAATCATTATTATGCACTTTGGTGTTCATCATATTACCATTAATCATCGTAAATTCACTAAGTGTATCCACACAAATAAGGTAAGTAATTCCAAAGACAGTTTTATTTGTGAAACTTTCAATATATTAATGTGTTTTCACCTTTAGAGATACATGCATGGAGTTAAATCATGTTTTTCAATATCAGCAGCATCAGAAGGACTTTGTCAGTACACAGTTCTGCGGAGACTCAGTTTTGAGCAATTAATTATAAGGGATGGAGAATTCACCTTTGGCATTCTGTGAGTCCCTTATTTTGGAATTACTACCATACCCAAATTCTCATGCTGTACAGCTCCTTCTGGTGGTCTAGATTCACTGCTCATCCTTGCCAGACTGTATGTTGAAGTATGTACCCTATGTTTCTTGCTCTTTTTTAAACTAAAATTTAACCTCAGATGAAAAGCACTAATGTATAGTACCTCTCAGGGACATTTATATATTATTAAGAAATATTTTGTCTTAACCCTAAAACTTTAACATGCTAACAATGGAAATTTGGGTGCCAATAGTAATATATTTGACAGAATTTGATAAGCATACTTCAGTTCATTTCACCTGGAAAACTCTCTCTTTCACTCTTTCTTTTCAGAAATATATCTTTAGAAACAAAAAAAACCTTCAAATCCTGGCTCCACTATGTAATATCTGTGTGTCTTTGACAAAGAAACCAACTTCTAAGCTTCATTCCTGCTTCTATAAAATGAAAAAAATATTTTCTTGACAGAAAATGTTAAAGTTAGGGCAGGAAAATGTGGCATTTCAAATTCTGATTCTCGTCTTTAATATGAGAATACAACCAATAACTATTTGATGATCAAATGAAAATGCGTATGTTAGGTGTCTTAAATTATTTGGCACATGAAAACTACCCAATAAATGTTAATTCTTTTTCCTGACTTAACTGATGGCTCAGCCAGCCAAATGTTTTGAAACAAAAAAGGCAGTCTTAATTGGAAATTCACAAATTTGATAGTTCAGTTACATTTAGCCAATGAACGTGCTGGCATATATATTTATGGGAAAGGGAGGCGGTGGACCAGGATACACAGTGGCTGCTCAAGGCGAATTTCATCTTCCGTATCCCTAACTGAGGTCTCAGAGAAGAGACACATGCTGGGAATGGAACACCTAGCACTGCACCATGCAGCGTGGACAATACTGCAAAGCCCTGATGACATGCTATTTGACAAGGAAGTCACAGGGACGAGATAAAATATTAGTGGTGCCACCCTATCTAGACTTTATTCTGTTGCTAAGGTGACTGATGATTAGTCACCCTCCACTCAGTGGAATCCTTTCACTGACATTTTACCAAGTAAATCACTCTGGTGTTTAGCATCTCTATTGTGTCAATGCCTGCTTGGCTATATATTTTTACACCTGGTATGAGCTCTGCCTTGTTAAGGCAAGATCAATCAATCAATCAGTCAGTCAATCAATCAATCAATCAAAGAGCATTGCTCAGGGGTTTCAGGGCAGCCATGCTGAAGCTCCAGCACTCCACATGCTACGTCTGGATTTCTCCATCCTTTCCTCACTTCACTTCATCATGCCATGTTTCCTTGTTCCTCTGTTTTGTCAGCTCCTCGTCCTGTCTACACAATGGAGCTGTCAGTGGAACGTCACGTTCCAGGTTTGCTCTGCCCAAGAGAGTAAGCAGTGGGTAGACTAATCAAGTCTATTAACTCTAATCAGATGCCACCTGAGAGTGCTCTTGCTTTCTGGCACACAGAATAAGCATCAGTCATGGAAATCCACAAAACCCGTTTCATGTCAAGTGTTTCCTCAAACCCACGCTTGCTGTCCAGCTGCCAGTTTTACTTGATAAATATCATCTTATTAATTTGCTCCTGTGTGTTCAATCTTCATTTCACCATCCATCAATCAACTATCCTTCTAGCTTCCCATTAAATGCAAACATTTTTAAAAGTCCTGTTGTTTTTATTAAAATGCATTTATTGAACCAGTAATATATAATAGGTACAATAGTTAATAAGATGTTTGTATATTCTATATTCAAAAAGATTATATGCTATTGATGGGTACATACAGATTAATAAACTATTGTTTTTAATCTCTTAAGGTCTATACAAAGAGAATTAAATATTCCCTGTTCAAGCAGGAAATACACCCATGGAGAGAGGGGGTATTAAGTTGTAGTCTTTTATAAATGTGAATTTCTTGGTCAAGATGTTTGTAGTATCATTTTCAGGAAAGTGTCTCTTTTATAAGAAATATACAAAACTGTTTGGGAACAATGGAGCATCATATCTGCAATATACTTTTCTTGGTTAAAAATGGCATAATAGGTAAATATAGGAATATATACAGAATGATTAAAAAAACTACCGGTTGGGAAACCTGAGTGAAAATTAGTATTCTTGTAATTTCTCTGTATGTTCTTTGTAAGTTTAACATTACTTCAAAATAAAGAGTTTAAAAAAAAAAAGATGGGTAGCTGCTGGTCCAAGATGGGAAACAGGTAGCATGTTGTGACAAAATTGATAGAGCCAAATGCTATTAGCCACCCTTTTCGTTGGATGTTGATTTATAACACACAGATATTACGTTGTTCAAACACAGGAAATCCTGTGCCTGTGAGAATGTCAAGACTGCCCCTTGATTTTTCTCAAGATAAAAATGAGAAAGTGATATGCTAGTATTTGTGTAGATAAAGACATTGGTAGAGATCCAAAGCCAGTATTTGGGAATTCAGCTTTGATGAGGAAGGCAGCTTTTCCTCTTTTAACATTGTATAAAAAGCCATCTCTCCTCCTGTCACCCCCAACTTTAAATCCATTCCTGGTAGGAGCCACAGAAGGCTCAGTCACATCACCAATTATTTCATCAGGTTAAATAATTTAAGGATGCTTTAACAAAACTGGAACCTTTTAAGGTGTTTTTGCTGTAGTGGAATTTTCCTTTTAGAGCTTCTTGTCCATCCAGGTTCCCATTCACTCCAACAGACACCTACACAGGGAATAAACTCAGGAGAAAGCAGAGTACCTATCCTGTCCTTGTAGCTCCTCCCCCAATAACTATGATCTCATGAAGCTGCAAGGAATTTGGAGTCAGAAGCCATGAAGCCTAGGATTGATGCCATTAATGACTGGTGACTGTGGAAATCACTTCTCCTCTCAAAAGCGTTAGTTTCCCATCTGTAAAAGGAGAATGCTGGGCTTGGTTTTCCATCTGACACTCTATGGTTCAATGAGCATTTAGTGCTGCTGAATCCTTTTTGTTGTGACAGTAATTAGTGGTTCCTTTCTGGATTACTTGGAGCATTTTTGAAAGGTTTATAGCTTATTCCTGATGTAGATAAATGTTTTTGGTTTTGCCTTCCATGAATAAAAAGGTGATTGAACAAAGCATGCATTCATCATTCTATTTATTGCCCCGAAACAACAAGTGTAATTTATAAACCAATAATACTTTAGGGAGTGTTCTACACATGTATGAAAGGAAGGCCTTAAATTAATGGGAGGCCAAGAAGACACTAATCCAGCATCCCCTGGAGGAAGAGGTAGGAACTCAACCAGAGAGGAAACTTAGGTACATTTTATTGGATAGTATAGGTGGTACTATATTATTTTTACTGGAACACTAATAAAAGGAGAGAAAAGATCAATGACTCTGGGCTGGTCTCCTCTTTGTTTTCTAAGATGTGGGAGGATGAGAAGGTCAAGCTATCACACCAGGTTCCAGCTGGAACCAAAGCAAATGCTGGGATATATATATTAAAAGACACAACTCAATGTCTAAAAATATCCACTTTTTATTAGACCATTCACAGAAATATGATCGATTTTTTTGTTAAGTTTAGGAAATTCATGGTGAAATTATAGGAGTTAGTGAAAATCAGAAGAGGTGTGTTTTAGAAGGACCATGGCCCTCATGAGAGGACATTCTTTCAGAATTAATAGAACTAATGAGAATTATTTGGTAACTTTTATCTGTGATATTCAATGGTTCATTTTGTAAACTTCATATTTAGTATGTAGCATCATAAAAATGATTTCTTACTCAGCATGTCCTTCATTCTCACATTGCACAAGCAAATCTCCAACACCTCACTTGAATGTGATTTATACTCCAACTTCCTTGAATCCTTACTCTGTGTCATAATTTCACATGTTTATAGGTATGGCTAGAACTCAGCTACCTCTGAATAGCTTGACTCTCTTACTTATTATCCAAGGTATAGCTAAAAGTTTAGGAGGCCACACAAAGCAAGTTTGTGAGCAAATAAAATACATGTATCAGTAAGTTCATATACTAAAACTTATATTTATATATATGGTACAAAAGAGAGCCATGTATGATGTTTTGCAGGACCAATTTACTCCTAATTTACAAAACATACCAATGAGTTCATAAAGATTAAATGAGTTAATGTATGCAAGGCACTTAGAAATTGCCTGGTACATAGTAAGCATTCAATAACAATTATTATTACTTAATTTCCATGCCAATAAAATACTAACAATAACAAATTAAAAGGGAGTGAGAAAGTGCTATAACTGGGTACACTCAAAATAGAGAGGGGTGACAAGCAATAGAAAGAGCTAGCAACATGATCAAAATCAGACATAAGAATTCAAAACAAAGCCATTGTCGTTCATTTGGTACAGAGCCAAACACATTTCAGCAGAGTCAGAGCATCACTGTTATAGTACATTCCAGCAGTAATAGCTGTTAATAACAATAACTTTGAGTCATCAAGAACAGTTGAAATAATATTCAATAACCTCTGTGTAAGAAAGCATGCAAATCTGTAATAAAAATTTATAGACTCCCATCCAAACCGGTTATGATTTTAATGTTAATGTTCCACTCATAAACTCTCTGTAATCTAGAAAACCTATTTTCTAGATCCTTTGAATAATGTATATCTAGAGAGTAAAGGTTTATGCCAATTATGTTCATTAATCTTAGTAATTTCTAGACAGAATTTTAGCTGTGCAAGTGGATACCATATTTCTCAAGGACAAAAATATCTCTGCACATATTATTCTCAAAGTGCATGACATAAGAAAGGGCATTTAATTGCCATTTTTTCTATATTTAAGAAAATGGTGGGTCCTTTTTTATATATTTAGTGCTTAAAGACCATAGATTATCTAGGGTAGGAGAGAAAAATAGCCAGCATTCAATTTCTTACTTTGGGTTTGCTTCCATAAACACAGGGTGGGGCAAAAGTAGGTTTACAGTTGTTCATATGGAAAATAATACAATAATTAATAAATAATAATGCAAGAATCACTCTGTGTTTTGTGTACTCACAACTGTAAACCTACTTTTGCCTACCCCTGTACATGTTGTAAGTTCAATTTACAAGAAGCAAGGCCAGATGGGAATTCTGGTGAAAGAGATTTGTTGGGAGTGGGGGCTAAAGACAGAGGAGAGGAAGAAAACTAACCAGGAATGTTCTCTTCAGTGGAAACTGGCTTCAGCCCGACTCACAGGGAGCACTGGGGGACAACTGGCATCGTCACCTCGGGCTGGTTTACTTTACCTTTATGTCAATCAGTCACTGCTGCTGACTGCAGTCTGGAAAGGAAGGGGAGAGAGGTACATCCCAGAGCTGGCTCCTAGGTGAGAGGTGGCTCCCATTAGGCAGAGGACAGTTATCAGGCTAAGGGGGGAGCTGTGAGCACTTACCAGCAGGTAACTGGGAGATGAACATACTGGGGATGGGCGCAATATTAGTGTGGTGAAAACAGCAAACACGGAAGTCCACCTCTTGTACTGCTCAGATCCACTTCCTTCTCACATGAAGTTTGCATCATCCAGGATTATGAATGATCACAACTTCTGGGGAAACCTTCCAGCAGTTAGTTCTGAGGTTCTGACAAAGCTTATCTTCTCTCCCACTCATCTAGACTTCCCACATCCTCACTCAACACTGTTACTGGGCCGGAGGAATTGCCTGGTGGGGTGATTCAGATTCTCTCCCTTGAGGGATGTGACTGCCTGATACCATGCCCTCCTCATGCTATGGTTATGTATCCACCCACTTTTAATTACAGGGCACGAGTGCAAAAATATGCCCCAGCAGATCACCCACATGCAAGCAGCAGCCCTACTTTCCTCATGATGACTGAGTCCAGTATTTTTTTGTTTTTGTTCTTACTGGTCTTTTGAAGAGAGGAGATCAAAATAAATGTATGGCAACCACAGATTTAAGTTAATGACATTCTTCCTGCATTGTCTGGTAGAAACATCTTGCCTCTGGACCCCAGGGCCTCCAGTGGCAGGGAATACACACCCAAATTCCCAAAGTGTGCCACTGAAGGTTACAAGAGGCGGGGCACCTGACTTTCACTCCTTGGTTTCCAGATCAATGCATTCTACTACAGGAATATAGCTCTGTAGAGTGAGCATTGATTTAAAGTATATCCTGTATCATGGAGACTGGTACCCCCTCCTCACAAGGTGTTATTTTCAACTGTACTTTTGATAGGTTATTCTGAAGTTCTAACCAGTGGACCTATTCTAGGTGGTGTGGTATATGGTAGGAGAAATGGACCCAGAGATTGTGGCCCAATGCTGTATCTCCTTTATTATGCAAGATCTCACATTCTTTAAGTCTTCAAATGGACGTGGTAGGCGAGACACTGTGGGCAAGAAAGGCAAACCCATGCCATGAACAATTGTCAAACTTAGTTTGAAATATGACCCTTTCCAAGATTGAAGTAATCAGCTAGTTTCCAAGGCTAGTTGGCCTCGTTAAGGGATGCTACCATATCAGAGAGGCCTGTCTGAGTCTAATTTCAGGTGTGCCATCCACATCGTATGACGTACTACTGCTGGGCCCACCTGAAATTACAAATTTTGTGGTTTGATCATGGTTAGCCCATGGTGGGCACCTCTAGTGGCATGGCTATTTAATGTCCCATGTTTAAATGCTCAGTTTCTAATGGTGTATAGTCTCCTGCTGCTGATGGTATGGCCTTGCTCCAGCATCCAGAGAATCTGTCCTGTGATTCTGTTTTTGAAGTTTGCCAGAGGCTTAACTAGGTATATATCTAGACTATATATACCTCTAGTCATATGAGTTTTTCTGGCTTGTGGGTTGTGTGGCTCAAGTGACAAATCTGCTTTACAAAGTTTGGATCTACCACACAATTCTCTTTTGCTATGTACTCTGCTCAAAACTGGCCACTTTCCATTCAACTCAATAGCAAGATCAGCACAGGGTTCCTAAGTGTGATATGTGCTGCTTCCAGAATGCAGACAGGCCTGCCAAATATTGTGCTTCTTCCTTGATGGTAGAAGGTGCAGGTCAAAAGATGCCAATACTTTGTAAGGAATTCCCAACCTGCCCAATACGACCACACCCTTTAAAATGTCATTGATGCCTTAGGCCCTTTGGTAGGGTTTTTATGTACCACCTTCTGAGGTATATGTGTCTTTTCACAACACCCAGAATACCTTTTACTTTATGTTCATTAGGTTTCACCAACATGGTATCATTGATAGAGTGAACTACTGTGACATATTCTAGAACGTCCAGATAGTCAAGTCCCTTCAGATTTTAAAAGAGAGGACACTTTGTAGAATACTGGGGCAAAGCATCCTGTTGTCTTTCCCATCTGACGACAAAGTGCTTCTGATCCTCTTCAGATAAGTATCAAAAGGAACAAAGTCATCATATTCTATGAACAACATTTATAGATTCTTGTGCACCAGGCTCCCTGGTTGCCATTCTGCCTTCATTGCTCATTACAGTTATTATGCTCGCCTTGCTTCTGATGGTTCAGTGCTGTCACCTGGTCTCTGCTGTTTGTGACTCCTATGCCCTGTTGTTGCCATAATGTCCAGTAATATCATCTCTTGTGTCAATTTTGGCCTCAGGATACAACAAACATTGAATTTCTCAGAAAAGCTGGTGCCTCCCTCATCGGTGCATTTCTTAATCACCTTGGTAATCAAATGGTACTGTGGCCCTCTGGAGAGATAGTCAGTTGCTAGGTCTTCCAGTCTTACTCTACTAAACCCATTTTAGCCTGTCCACTTCTCTGAGGATGTCATTCTTGATAGTTTGCCACAGCCGTTCATGCATCTCCTCTGTAACTGATGTGCCATATCCTTTCCAAACTTCTTCCAGAGCCCATACAAAGTGCTAAGCCCTGTGTTATGAGAGTGCTCCCTACTCTCTCCCTTATCGAGTTTTATACCTGATGAGACCCCTAGGACCCACTCTTATATGATAAACACATCCTGAAGCATTGTCAGTATATAATCCTCCTTTTCCCTCAGGACACCCAGCATTTCCTCCATTGAATTATGCTAACATTTGGCATTACTTATGTACCTGATGACCAAGAGCAAAGATAGAAACAGATGTTGAGTAGAGCAAACATTCTTCTTGTAAGGCCTGACTCATTTGAGGCCTTTGCATGGTTCTCAAGCAAAGAAGAGAAGGCTGCATATTTCAACAGACAGGGTTAGTGTTAGGTCTAGTGTTCAGGACAATTAGGAAATGTAAGAGTTTTAAATGTATGTACCTGGATATTTCAATTCCAAGTTTCAGGATTCCATTTCTTCCTTATCAGGGTCTTGAATTTAGCTCAGTCGGTCTTCTTATACTGAAAATGCACCCTCCTCTGAGGGTCTGCCACTCATAATTATGACTAGGTCCTTTGCCTGGCCTTTAGCTCTAGCTGCTCTTCAGCTGTAGGACATGAACTTTATCTGTACGCCCTAAGCCAAGTAGACTTGTGGTTTAGAGACAGAGCATAGAAGCACTTGATACAATATCAATGCATGACTTAGAAGATATAACTTTTAACTTTTTTCCTTTTTGATTGAGAAAATAAACTGTCTCTCTTTGTTCTTTTTACTAAAAGTTTTCATGAATGCTGCTCCATTTTCAAACAATGGACATAGGTTAAGCCAGAGAGAAGTTGGCCATCACTTGAAACAGCAGGTGAATACATAAGTAGCTATAATTATACATGTTGATTGAAGTCAGCCTCCCAAAAATGCTGTGTGGTGAATATGTGTTTTAATTACATGAACCAAATTAACTATAATCCAAACCCTATATTTTTTGTATTAGGTATGCAGGTGAACAGGGTGTTCTGTGATGTTCTTCGGTGTGTGGGGGATGTAGGAACACATCTAAGGAAAGCTTCTGCAGAATGTCAGAGCAAAATGGGCTGTGAAGAAAGCAAAGGAGTCTTTAATTAGGCATTAAGGTCTAAATGGCATCAATGCTGACAGAATCCTGTCAGAAAAAGGTTTCAGTAGGTCTGACAACACAATGAGAAGTGACAGGCTTAAGCACATTTTGGTCTTTGGTGAAACTGCTATCAGAATGGGATTTTGTTATTTTATTGGGTGTTTGATCATCTGTTATTTCTATTATGTATTTTTCCTTAACCAGATCATATATTTATCTATTCATGTATTATGCATGTTCTAATTCTTATGTTTAAATATGTTAGAGAGGACAAATAGTTAGAATTTATGCAGTCATATTTTCATATGTAAATAGTTCATCATTGATTTGTATTTGCTGGAAAAAAAATAAACCTCACCTGTGTAACTCTAGCTCTCCAAGTTCTAGGCGACTCAGTGACATCTGCTAAGACTTGTGCAAATGAGTAGCCACTGTGGCAGTGGGAATGGCAAGGGACTGGTAACATCCGAGCAATCACCACATAGACCTAGACTGACAACGTTACCCACCATTGTCTTGGGACCCTACTTTTCCCTCCGAACCTCACACACAGGCCACTGGGCACAGCCAGAGCTGAAGAAATCTGTCTGATTGAAACTTGCCCTCCTCTAAAATCTTTCCCTCTTTCTATCTTCTAATCAGTGCCCCTGATCAGGCAGGTGTGGTTTCATTCATTCACTTTTTCATTCTCCCTTTAATTTAAGAAGTGTGTGTCGAGTTCCATCTATACATAAGCAACTCTGTTGGGAGCATAGCAGGAGCAAAACAGACTGTACCTGCTCTCACAGAGCTCACAGTAAGGTAGAGTAGATGGCAAAGTTTAATGTACACAATAAGGGTATGCAAGAAAATATTACAAAATCCTTTTAAATTCTTCATTAAAATTGTGTTTCTTAGCGTGAGCTTGGATTTGTAAACAAAATTGCCATATCAGAACATGTTTTGTACTTGACCCCAGTTATGAGTTAGATTCATTACTAAGGGAATTACTGTAATTAAATTTTATTAGCTAGAAACACCCAATCACCCACACTCGGGGTACAGGAAGAAAGCCACTGGGCGCATCTCAACTTTCTTCCCACTTAGCCAGAGAAAAACTCTAAAATGACTTCCTGATAGGAGCATCAAGCTTTGTTGTATTTCTCCGATGTGGAAGAAAACAACTTCTATGTGCCTGTCTGTCTTTTTTCTGCTTTTCCACATGTAGAAGCAGCAAGGAAGCTAAGGCCAGGAAAGAAAAGTGCTGCACTATCTTTCCGGCCCCCATGCCACCCCAGTAATCATTTTTCTTCAGTGGATGGGAGGAGGGAGTTAACCACAGAGTCAAGAGTCCAGACCTCATCAATATTTGGGAAGAAAAGCTTGGGACTCTATTTCCCAGAGCAGAGGATCTCAAAGAGTGATCCAGAGCAATGATATTGGCATTGTCTGGAGCCTTATCACTGCCCTGGGTGAGGCTCAGCAATGCATGCTTTAAAATGCACTGCTGAACTTTGTAATAGTCAGAGTGCTATTAGCTCAGAAGTGGCTAATAAAGGAGGAGGTGGGGGTGGGAGTGTTTCAAACAAGGAAGCCAGGGTGAAAATTAAACATTTACTTCTGAAGACATGAAATGGGAAGTAAAAATAAATAAATAAGGTACCAGAAAACAAGATCAGTAGGAAATTGCTATTTATATATTTTTCTTTAAAGTTTGTTTTCAAAGAACATCTAATCCAATTAATGTTTATATGTTGTTGCTGTTTTAATTAAAATAAATTTTTCTTAAAAAATTTTAAAGTAAGTCCTCTATCTCAAATGCATGACAGAAGACTGGGTGTTTTTTCCTTTGTAATCCCTCAGAGTCCCTTCTTTTTTGTGTTTTCAAAATTGGATTTATACTTATTTATCAAATTAGCATAATGAGAAATGAAACGGTCTCTACTGCTCTTATTTAGGCAAGATACATTAGTTGGCATCCTTGCCCTCCTTCCTATCGACCTCCTGCTACTCACTCCCTTATCTCACAATTAGTATGCACTGCAATCGCTGCCAACTTTGTACCAAAACTATTATTTTCTACTTTAGTATCTTCTCTCCATAGTTAAAAAGTTTGAATTTCACCACAGTGATTTAGATTTAAATTCACAATTATATGATTTCAACCCTTACCGCTGGTCTCCTCACACAAATCTCTCCAATAGTTACTTTTCCGTGTTGTCATCTTTTGTGACGAAAATTTGTTTAACTCTCTTTTGCTCCTGATGTGGTCCCTTCTGGCAAGCTCTCTAGACTCTCAGTTGTTGAAAAGTAAGCATAGATGCTTCCAGATATTTTCTATAGCTGGATGTGTCTGCTGCTTTCAAACTAAAATTTAAAACTTTACTAAGTTTAGATTTCTGTGCTTTCTTTCTATGTATGTAGATATATAGATATCTATCACTTATGTATCTATCTATCATCTATCTCCTACCTACCCACATGCAATATAATTTGTAATTACTGACTAATCTATATCTTTATTGTTAAACTGTACCTCTTTCCTGCTAAACTGTGAAGGCCATGAAATCAGGTAATGTGTTCGTTTTCACAGAAACTCCTTCAAGGATTCCATCAATAAAGAGGAAGAAAGACATTGACAGCAGGAAGGAGACATTTTACTGAAAAAGATGGAGGGTATCACTCATGTCTGCTCACTAATGGGAATCAGCTGCAAAAAAGAGACCAAAGAGAAAGGAGATGCAGAGTTAAACAGATAGTTATAGAAGCAAAGTCCTTGAGTAGTCAAGAGGGTAGGAGAAGAATAATAGGGGGATTTTCTGAGACAGGGGAGAAACCTGTTCATCTATGGTATCAGAAGAGATGATGGGGCATACTGAGACAGGTGGTAGAATTGTAGGTGGGAAGGTTAAATAGTTCCAATCTGATTGCATCCATTTTATCAGTAAAATAAGAAGCAAAGAGGGTAATTAGTTGAGTGATTCAGAGGAGAGATATTGAAACTGAGTAAGAAAGAGGTGTGAAATTGTGATTTGGGATTAGAAGAAAATGCAACACAGTTTTCTAGGAGCATGGAAGCCAGCTTTGTGTTAGTCACCCTTCTTTCATGTTGACCTGCATGTGGGTTCCTGCAGCCACAGCTCTGCTCCCCAGAGGCACAGCAGAGGCAGAGAGTTGGGTTAAACCAGAGTTGGGTTTGAGTCAGGAGATTATGACAAAGCAAGAAAGAATAAGGGAGTTGGGATTAAACAAGGAGTGATTATAACCACATGCCATGAATTCTCAGCTAGAGAAGGTAGGAAATGACTTTGAAATACCTGATAGAGACATAGTAGTAGGCACAAGAAGAAGAAAGTATTATTGGCTGTGAATTATTTATAGTTAGAGCAGAAGTACTTGGGAAAATGAGTTGGAGAACAGAAGGTGGCATTCTGAGGGCTGCGATGGAGATTGAAATTCTGAACATAGTACAAGGCATGAGAGTAGGACTGTGGGCAAAGGTTGGGGACATGAACAGAGGAAACCACAGGAGAGGTGGAAAATTCAAGGAATTGAGAGGGTACGGTCCATTCTCACAGCTTGATCTGTTGCTCTGGAGTTTTAACCAATCTCCCCTTTCTGACCGAAGCCTCTCTGTTTTTCTTATATTTTGGACCCCTGAGAACTAGCAGTGAACCCAATCAGGGTCTGGTTTTGGCAGCCAACCCTGAGCATCTCAGTAATATGAACACATTGCCCCTTCATTGGTGGTCCCTTCTGCAAGCACCCTAAAGCCTCAGCTAACTCCAGGATCATCCTCCAGGGGCATCCAAGAACTTCTGAATTTTATCTAAATGCCCCTTGGATCTGCCATTGCTCTAATTAATTTTACATTTTCCCTCCGTGTGAGCAGTGTATGGCAGCCCCAAGACTAACTGCTCTAGATGACCACAGAAGTTTATCTATCCCAAGCATTCTCCTCACCCCATCTAACACAGCTTTCCTGGAAATCTCCAGGGTCTAGCCTCAAGGCCTGCTTTTTGGTATGTTAAGAAGAAAATAAATTTACATGTTCCTTTAGTCTTTCATAAAGCCTTGCTTTCAAGACTATCTTTCACAAAGGAAAGTAAAGAAAAAAGTCATTCTTGAGAGAAAGTTGATTTATAGGATTTTTTTGTTCTCTGGGAAACTACACCCACATTTTCCTAGTTCCTTTAACCTTGAAGCCAGGCCTTGGAGGTAAAAGGTGAGTAGAAATTAAGGGGCAAATTAGAATCCATTGGAGGGTATTAACACAGTATTACCCTGTCTTATTGATTCGAGATACCTTGGCATACTAGAAAGAGAACTGATGTTAAAGTACATGAAAGTTAGTAGGATTCAGAGGATGACTTTCAGGGTGACCTTGAGTAATTCTCTTCATTTCTCCCAGGTGCAGGCTCCTCATCTGGAAAATGAGGGTGTTGGCCTAAGTGAACTCTAAGGAACCTTCCAGCTCCAGAAATCTAGACCCTTAAATAAGCCTCAAAGGCAAAGGCACTGTCATGATCTATTGATAAGCTTTAAAAATGTTTTCCCTAATTTTAGCTTTTATGTTCTGCAAGGTCATTGGACAAAGAACACAGTGTGTAGAAAGGGGCTTGTAGATTTGGGTGTTTCCATTGTCCCAAAGACAAGAGCTACATATGCGTAACGGTTACCACTAAATTGGAAATGATGTAGAGAAAAGCATCAGAGACCTTCAGAAAATATATGGCTAAAATATTTCGATGGAAGATTGATAAAGTGGCCTTTATTTATGCCTCCTCATTAATGGACACTGACTTAAATGAGCCAAAGAAATCCAAGGAAAGAAAAATAAAATGTTTGAAGAGATCTTCTGTTAAGTATTATGCTTAATATTTCTTCTTTCATTGCCATATGGTGCAGACTAGAAACCAATGATTTATTTATTTTTACTGTTTGCAAAACAATGAAATGAACGTTCTCCATGAATCTAATTGTGCACTGATCCCTTTTGCTGCATTAACATAATCATCAAATAAGGCACTTATCTTCATACTGCAGCACATGGAAAATAACTCTCAGTGAGTGAACGATACAGGGAAAGAAACTGAGGTATAACATCTGAGTTCCATCCATCCTCTGCCAACAGTAACTGTGTGCTTAGGTAAGTCACTCCTCACTCTAGGCCTTGGGTTCCTCATGTGAGAATGACGAAGATGTTTACTAAACTGTTTTCATGGTATCTTTCTGCAGCAGCTTTGGCAGACATACAAAGCCCTAAATTCCATGTGGGTGCGGTTGGTATGACATTTCTGAGATACTTACGGATTTGTGTTTCCTTCTAATTTAGGAGAGTTTGTTCTTCTTGTACCCAAATCAGCATTTTAACTTCAGGGGAAAGAAGAGGGTAGATTAAGCTCAGCCAGAAGTTAGCATATGATGTGCAAGAAAGAAAGCAGCCCACTCCTTTCCTGACAAAGAACCCTTGAGATAGGAAAGGAGGAACAATTAGAAGAGGGTTTGGTCAGTTATGGACTCAGCCTTCCTGCCCAGGGGCTTTGAGATAAGCAGTGGAAAGATATGTGTGTTACTTAGGTTGAAAGGAAACACCAGGACAGAGGGGTTCAGATACTCAGACTCAAATAAACATTGTCCCCTACTCATTGTCACTCCATGCAGGAGGCTGGCTGGGTCAGAGACCAGACCACCCAGAAGATGCAGTGGTGCTTCAATTGTACGACTGCGCTTGGAGAGAAATCAAGGTGATATGTAAGTAGAGTTGTGCTGAGGTTCGGTTTGCAGCCCCTGACATATGTCTAGGTTGGCACAGTGCATCACAATCTCAGGTGTCTCATGCTTTGCTCATAACAGCCCTTGGGGTCAGCTTGGCTGACAGCTCTATTATAGGTTAGAGAAAGACAATGAGAAAGTGGGAGGCTGGAGTATCATGTTCATTTTCTCAGGTGGGTGCACAGCAACTTGGTGAGTTCCTACAATTTTCTCATGCTAACTCAGCTAGTAAGCAGTGGATTTGCAATGTTTGCCCATGTAGTAAGAATGCCTATGGCTGCACTGAGCACAGTGCCTAGGCCAGAACAGACCCTCAGTGCACACGAGCTTCATCTAACTTCACCCTTACCATTTGGGTAACGCTCTACTGCTAACGACTTAATATCATTGGAATAGCTGAAAGGATCCCCAGAGTCTGGCCATGGATCCAGGTTACAATCCAGGCATCTGTAAGAGTCATAATAATGCTGTTTCTGTCTTATGGAAATGCTGTGAAAACAAAAGGATAAGAGCAAGGATGTTACAGTGTTTTAAATATAAAGCCCTACAAAAATTATTGCTAATTATCAAAACTTAATATTTTCCTTTCAATGTTTTACTTTTAAACATCAGTTTAATTATATCACACCTAAATCTAGATTTTCACATATTGCTTTTACTTATTGTAGGGCACACTGGCAGTTTAGATGAGATGCTTCCCTTTATGCACATTTTGGGAAAGGTGAAGTGTATATATGTATATATGTATATATGCATATATCAAATACAATAATTGGTTTTGTGTTGCATGATTTTAGGAACACTGAGAGTGTTCTTTTCCTGCTCAAAACTTCACATCCATTGATGTCTGATGTTCCTACAGTTTAAACTTTTTCTTTTCAGACAAATATTGTGTGATTCCACTCGTGTCACTTGTATGAGACACCCAGAGCAGTCAAATCTGGAGAGACAAAAAGTAGAATGGTGACTGCCAGGGGCTGAGGAACAGGGATCAGGGGAACGTTCAGGCTAATGGGTTGAGAGTTTCGGTTTTGTAAGGTAGGGTTCTGGAGGGGATGGTGGTGATGGTTGCACATGTGAATGTGTGTGCTTAATACTACTGAAATGTACACTTACAATGCTTAAGATGATACATTTTATGTTATGTGCATTTTACCACAATTAAACATTTAAAAAATCCTTTCACCTTTTTCCTCAGACTATGGGAGTGATGACATTTTGGTTTCATCAATCATTACAAGATACATGAATAAACAGTTATAGCCTTGCAGTAGGGCGGAGGAACACGGAAGGTGTCCGTTATATTTTAGAGGAGGCAAGGGAAGAAGTAAAGGGGAAAAGATGAAAAGGAGGAGGAAAAAAATGAGGAGCGAATTCCACGGAGAAGAGGGAGAGGACACAGTTCTGAGAAGCTCATGGCTGCTCTGAATTTGTTACATTCACTCAACAAATAATTATTGAGCATTTTGTATGTGCCAGACACTCTTCTAGGTTCCACAAAAACATCAATTCCTGCCCTTGAGGAGCTTCGGTACCACCAGGGGGAGGCTGACAAGACACACAGATGCTAGCTGGTATGTTGGGGGTGATAGGAGAAGAAGAAGAGCAAGAGGAGGGTGATGAGGCGATGGTAATGCGGTCAATGCGATCGTCAATAGAGCGGTCAGAGGAAGCCTCCTGGAGGAGGCAATGTCTGAGCGAAGAACTGAGGAGAATTTTTCTCATATAGGTAAATTATTAAAATCAGCAGAGCTGTCTATGGGATGAGGTTTAGCTGTTTTGTACCAGAGACTAATCTTGGTATTTATTTAAAACAGCAGCAATATTGCCACCCCTCACTTGTCATGAGGGAAGTGGCAGGCTTTTCTGCACGTGGAGGTCGCTGAGTCAGCTCTGTTTGCTGGGAACCCAAAGGGCAGGGGTGAGGCTCTGAGCTTCCAGGTCTGGCTTCCAGGGGAGATGAAAAATTAAATTAGTCAAAGGAAAAAGAATGACCAGCCACACCACTGCCTGCTTTGTGCAAAGCACTTTTGTCAGAACTTAAAAATTAAAAAAAAAAAAAAAAAGGAAAAGCAAAGACAAATAAATTGGGTATCTGGCTGGCTAGGGTCTGACACAATTTCCCGGGGCACTGCTTTTCCCTGCAGGCAGACACCATGGGCAAGTTTGTCTCAGCGGACACCCACCGGGAGGTGAGCTGAGCTGCCTGCAAGATGTAGGCCCTGCAGCTATGAGGCCCTCAGCAGACAGAGGGCAGAGTGGGTTCCCAGGGGGTAGTGGATACAGAGAGAGGTCTGGCTGCAGGCACTGGAGCCCAGCGCTGAGCCTGGCAGCTTGTGAGCAGGGCACACAGTCCACAGCGGCAGGGCTGATCTGAGGATGGCCGCCTCCTGCCCAGGAGCTCACAGATGTGAGCAAGTGCTCCCCCAACCAGCCTGTGCCCATTCTGTGACTCCTCATTGCTAGCCACTAACAAACGAGAAATCAATATCCACATCAGTATCTTGCCATTGGAGTTCTAGGAAGCAATTTGGTTTTAGGAAATCTAAATGGTTTTGTGGCTGTGGATGCCAGTAACAGAGTCATTGCACAAAAAGACTAAGAGTACAGGGGGAGGGTGCTGATAAAATAAAATCAAGAGGAAAGAGAGTGCCCACTAAAATAAATGTCAACTTTATGTCAGTGGAAATGTGGGCGCAGAGCCTCCTCAGCAATAAGAACTTCAGGGGGGTCTCATTGAGGCCTTGGGGGTAAGTTAGGACCAAGAATAAGAGTGCCTGCCCTGGAGTCTATGCACTAGATGAAATGAATATTCTAAAACAGGGAGAGGGAGAGAGGGGGAGGGGGGGAAGGATAGGGGAAGAGAGGAGGAAAAGGAGGAGAGAGACAGAGAGAGAGATTGGTTTGTACTTTCAAAGTTAAAAAAATTAAAAATGACATCTCCAAAATTGTTAATAATGACTAATTATGGCTAATTTGGGGGGAGCAGCTGGCTGAATGGACTGAAGAAAAGTTCTTCTTTTCCTATTTTATACGATTCTAAAGGTGAGAAGAATATAGGTAGCTTTTAGTCAATATTTTGCAAATAAAGCAACACACACAGACACACATACTATGTCTTCCTGACCATTAAGTGGTATGCCAGTTACATTCTTAAACATTAGCCAAAGGAGATCTGTAGCTCAAAGTTTGGTTTTGATTTGTAAGTCAAGATTCTCCCTATTTCCAGCCCTGGCTGATGTGGCTCAGTGGATTGAATGCTGGCCTGCAAACCAAAGGGTCGCCAGTTCAATTCCCATTCAGGGCACATGCCTAGGTTGTGGGCCAGGTCTCCAGTAGGGGGTGTGCGAGAGGCAACCACACATTGATGTTTCTCTCTCTCTCTTTCTCCCTCCCCTCTCCTCTCTCTAAAAATAAATAAATTAAATTAAATTAAAGATTCTCCCTGTTTCCAAATAAACACTGTAATAGGCATTTCACTGGAATGGGAAGGTTGAAATAATAACATAGTCAGTGGAAGCAACTGGCACCCTGTGCAAGGGAAGGAGCAAGGAAGCCATCAGAGAGGAGAGGCAGGGAGACAGCCAAGAAGAAGGGCAGGGTTAGGAGCACCTGAGACCCTTAGAATCTCCCCAACTCCTTTGAAGACGAGGCATAGCAGCTAAGGGTCTGTAACCAAAGCTGAGGGTAGAATGTGATAGCCTATCTGGTTCCCACAGACTTATAATGACCTCATGTGAGGGCACAAGGAGTTACCCACTGGACATACTGCTGGGTCAATATATCTGTATTAGGCATCTAGTGTGTACTCTTCTGTGTGAGACTCTGCATGAAAACAAATACAATAAAGAAGAAAAACCTTGCTCTTATAATTTCTTTATAAAAGAGGCATGGCAGAATATAACTACCATCATGTTAGTAACTTGAAATCAGACATAATGGGCATGTTTACATCATAGAAATTATAAGTAAAGCTGTAAGTCAGGGCTTGAACAATTTTGCAGATTGTCATGACTTAAGAAAGGTATGAAAAAGTGTTAATAATACAGATTAAACTTAAATAAGATTACAAGTATGTCATATCTGTAGCCATCACCTTGTGAACAGGATAAAGAAATTTAGAAAACATTCTTCCAGTGATCATCTGATTGAGCAAAGAAGTCACTCACATCTCATTGACAAACGAATCAAGTTCCAGCAGACATGTCTGAGTAATCATTACTAACATAATTATTACTGCAAAACAGGGGTGGCAAACTGTGACATCCAGGACAAATCCAGGCTGCTGGTATTGTTTTGTACAGCCTGAAAACTAAGAATGCTTTTTACATTTTTAAGTGGTAAAACTAAAGTAAAAAAAAAAAAGCATATTTCATGACACATGAAAATTACAGGAAATTCAAATTTCCATCTTCACACTGAGGTTTTGTGGTAACACCACCACGTCTGTTCATGTCTGCACTGTCTGTGACTGCTTTCACGTTCCGACAGCAGAGCTGAGTAGTGTGACAGAGAGTGTGTGCCCCAGAAAGCCTAAAATATTTACTGCCTGGCTCTTTACAGAAAAATTTTGCCAAGCACTATTGTAAAAAAAAACAAAACATCAACCACTATTCATGTCAGAGCTATATTTAGAGAGCTAGTTATTATTAAACATTTGCCTGGACACCAGTGGGCCCAATGGTTAATAATCTGAAGATGATAAGACAGGTCTTAGGAGGAAGGGAGAGGAGAGAAGCATGCAACATCTTCCCGCCACTCTACACAACCCCACTC
The DNA here is from genome assembly GCA_007922815.1 of Macrotus californicus. Classification (NCBI taxonomy): domain Eukaryota; kingdom Metazoa; phylum Chordata; class Mammalia; order Chiroptera; family Phyllostomidae; genus Macrotus; species Macrotus californicus. Next base: position 21,319 of record VMDR010010885.1, read on the forward strand.
ACCTGGTTCCCCAAGCACGTGTGAACCTGCAAGGCTTGGAATTTAAGGTGTGCACCCCATGCACTCGGCATCAGGGGAAGAGAGGACCCAACCAGAGGCACTAAACTCTTCTACCACAACGGGTGCCACATTTAGATGGAAATATTTGCTCCTGTTTTAGTTCCATAGTCCACACCAAGGTGCTTTTTTAGCTAGCAGAGGGCTTAACATCCTGCTTCCCAATGCAACGATTTTCATAACTTACGCTCCTATTGTTCTTGGATTAATACTGACCACGTTTGAACAGGCAAATGGGTAACCAATTAGCTTGAATTCTTTACAGTCAGGATTTGCTCTGTGTCTTGATACGCCTTTCTTAATCTTTTCTTTGAAACATGTTTTCTCATTTAGGCCACAAGTAAATAGCATGAGTAACAGGGTGGCTTTCTCCCCCCTTCTTCTTTTCTCTCTCCTTGAAAAATAATGCTGAAGGAATTGTTTTGCAGTTGAAAATTAATGTAACCTATTATGTCCAGGAAATTTCTTCAATATATTACTTGCCAAGCCCCTCGGCCGTTGTGAAGAAAATAATTTTAATTTATCTCATTTTTCACCGCTGAGTCAATGATTGTTTAACCTAAAATGCCATTGTGACTAAGTGCTCAAACCCCGTGGTCCTTGGCTATTTCACGTGGACTCAGCTATTATATCCACAGGCCTGGGCCTTAGAAGCACCAAAATTGTCATATTAAAAGGGCCGCTGTCAACTTGCTTTTGTTTTTATTGTTTTTAATTTCTGCTTTTCTATTTTCCCTGCTATTTATAATGTTCTCTTTAAAAGTTCAAAAATAACATCTCTCTCCTTAGCCTCTTGGTTATTTTCCATTAGCGAGCATTTCTTTTTCTTTTTCAGCCTCCAGCGCCTTTCCTGGGGCACAGAGCAATGTCATCAGCTCGGGTTAATGTGGCGGCTGTGACTATGATCCCCCTTGTGATTCCCATGCAGTTTTACCCACTAAGACCGAGCCAGCATCCCAAAGAACACAGAATCATGGTGATCACAAAGAAAAGTCAATTGAATAATTGGTAAGTGATTTTTTTTAAATCTTCACTCAAGGATATGTTTTTATTGATTTGAGAGAGAGAGAGAGAGAGAGAGAGAGAGAGAGAGAGACATCAATTGGTTGCCTCCCATAGGCACTCTGACCAAAGATCAAACACACAACCTAAATATGTACCCTGAGCGGGGACCAAACCCTCAACATTTTGGTGTATGGGATAATGATCCAATCAACTGAGCCACCCAGCCAAGGTGAATCATTGGTAAGTTCTGCTAGAAGGTTTCACATCGAATAAAGTCCACTGTGATTTTCAAAATCTCTTACCACCACATACTTACCTTTTCAATATTCACCTTTCTAGAGAAAAGCCAATTTGTTACCATCTTACATTTTTAATCAGACATTTTATTTTATATTTTCTGTTGTGCTTTTCTGAGCATTTTATGATAACAGGGTTATGTCTCAATACAGGTTTCTCAGAAAGCAGGACCTGAGACCAAGGCTTGTGTGCGATCCTGCTATTTGGGGTATATGAACCCAGGGAAGAGAAGCAAGGGAGCAGGGCTAATAGGAGTAAGATATGGAAAGAGTCAAATATAAGTCAATTTCATGAAGGTGTATTTTAGGGCCATCCCTCTGGGGTCAGAGAGGTGGAGAATTTTTCTACCAGTCCCTGTGTTACACTGGTCACAGTTCAGCTCATAGATGGTTAATCTAAATGCCCCGAACTTCTGAGATATACACGCCTAGCCAGCAAGCTGAATGTGTTCTTGGGCTTCCCACACCTCGCCAAGGAAGACATCCTAGAGCCTGAGATACAGGCTCAGATCGTACCAGAAGGAAGCTTCTTGGAGCCAGAAGAGTAGGTCACTGTAGAAGTGGCCAGAAAAAGAGAGATTCTGAAATGGTAAATAAGAGGCCTCTGGTATAAGTACTTAATTCAGGGCAGGTGTTTCAAGCCATGATTTACAAAGGAAGAGACACAAGTTCCAGGGGATTAAAGCTGCCTGTCCAGAGACCCAGTGATTGAGGACTTTGTGGCTCCTGCCTGTTCACATTCCATTGGGTCACAATGTATGTGCCAGTCAGTGTCTGTCCTTGCTGGTGCCAGTTCCCAAGCTTTCCCTTCCCTCCCACACGGTATTTCAGAATCTGGAGGAAGATCTCCCTATGCCATTCTGAAAGCCAAGAGAAACTTCATCTCCAAGCCACCCACACATGACATTTATTGGCCCCAGACTATATAGAAATGTGTTTATGCATGTATTATTCAAGATTGTTTTTAAACAATAGGAAATGAGGAAGTTTCTATTGTTTGGAAAATGTCATTTACTCAATCAAACCACTGGGTGGGGGGATTATTGATAAATTGCTACTTGATTTCTATGCAATGTTTCTTTGTGGCTTAAGTCACTTTCCAAGGCTTGACGAGGCCTATTTTATTCATTAGAACTGGATATTCAATCAGTCGATATTTAGTCAAGTACACAGTAGTCAAAATATTAAGGTGGGTGCCCTAGAAAATAACAGGGTACTAAACCACAATCCTTCCCTCGGAGAGTTTTTAATCCAATGAGAGAACAAAGAACATAAACAGGACTATCACTGATTGTAGGAAGTACTCTAGATAGAGAAGTATAAAGTGCTATGGGAACTTGAATAGAGATTAATTCTGACTCAGAGTACAGAAAAAAGTTTAAGAAGAATGTGACATTACAGTTGGCCTTGATGGATGAGCAGAGCTTCAACAGAAAGGGGTTGTGGTGAGGAATTAATATTACCCAAAACAAGAGGTCTGAAACTGCCCAAAAATAACTAGACAAATTAGAATATGGGGTGGCTTCCGGGTAAAGAAAAGATTGATATTGGGGTAGAAAAATAGTAAAAAGTGAGACAGGTATTTCTGAAGTCAGCCCAAGAAAAGCTTGAATGCCAGTTTGTTTTTTTGATTGTTTGTTTGTGTATTTTTAGCAAAACTTGGACTTACACCATTGAAAATGTGGACAGGAAAATCATTTATGACATTTTAGAGTTGGGGGTGTCAATGATACCACCTAAGGATTTTTTTTCTGATGCCTTCTGACCAGCACAGGTGGCTGAGAGTTGAAACACCTGGAAATGCTCCTAATGGCCACCCAACCAATTGGGATCAACTTACTTGGGGCTCCTTATCCCTGAGCCAGCTCAGCTGCTTCCAAAACTCAAGACTTCCCACAGAGATGACTGGGTGAATCTCTCCTAGGCAGTAAGACTCCAAAGGCCAGACCCTTTGCTTAGCAATTTATGGAAAGAATCCATTCCGAATGTAGATTTCCACGATGGCTGCAGGTCTTTATCTTTCCACCGTAAGAATTTCGAAACTTCTGAACTTCTTCACCTCTGCAGGCCGCTGGGATTTCATCTCAAGGTAAGCAACCAGGAAGCAGGCTGACCTTTCCTTGCAGAGAGAGCTCTCCTTACAGATGCCAGTAAAAAAGTTTTGCAAAATTTTATCCAACTGTTGAGAAAATACTTCAATCTTTTAACCTCATGCAAATACTTCCACCTCTAGCAACCTCAGCCAGTGCCAGTTTGCTACCCAGAAAGAAGTCAGTCCGATTCTCCTGCATACCACTAAGCTAGAGTTCAGCACCCTTCACATCATTGCCACTGACATATTTCTCTGTGTGTCCTTCAACTTGGCCCTTCCTTTTCACTTTCTTCACTTCATTCTCTTGAAATCTCCTTGCTGTGTAAGCATTCTTTATTCCCAGCATCATCACAGAACATTGCTTAGTTTCACTCCCCTTAATTGCAATGGTATTGTCCCAATTGCTGTAATTTCCAAATCTTCCTGTAAGTTCTGTTTGTTTGCCCAGGGTTTGGGAAATGCTGCTCTGAATTGGTCAAACCCCAAGCAGAGGCTATTTATTTTCCCTTGTACCACCAGCCCTGTAAGTGTCCCCGTGCCATGTCCAGACCAGAATTCTTTAACTTTTATGCAAAAAATTCACCGTTGAGACTCCAGCCATAAGATTGTACCAGCTTCTTCAATGTTCTCTGCAGAACTCTCAAGTGTTTCTTTCCGTTCAATGAAGACTTGGAACCCAGGTTCAGTCTTCCTCAGTACTTTGTCTTCTATTACAACAAATGGCCAACCTACCCAAGCAGTAGGTCCCTTTGCCTTCATAGCTCTTTTTACATCATGCATTCCAGAGTTCCTGACCTCAGATACATGCCTGTCTAACCTCTCCTTTTATATAAGCAACGATGGGCCATGAGCTGAGAGTAGTACTGAGTTGTTAGTGAGAATCAAAATCTCAGGAAGAAGCTGGCCAAAAAGATTGATGATGCGTGTGGTTTCAAAGACAACAGTGTGATAAAAAGCAACAGAGACTTTTCCTACCCAGAAAGTGATGGTTAGACAAAATTAAAAATTTCAGTTAAAAGTATGAAAAGCAAAACCTGAAAGAATTACTAGGGCTAATAAGTGAAAGGATCTTGTTCCCAGACATGCCCTGACAATGTGACAGAGAAGACTGACAGGAACCACTTCAGAAACGCATTCCCACAGCTACACCTGAAGCCTTTGCCACCACCAGGAACAGCTCTGCCCCTGAGGTCCTACTGCCCAACACCCTAAGTTCCGCTCACAGCCCCCCAACTTTCCTTCTCATCACTTACTCTACTCGCACTTCACTGGTGCTTCACCTGACTGGACCTAACAGCCCCTCACCTCTCCTTTTCCCCCCGTGCCTCATGCCTTCATTTTCCATTTCTTTGCCTGCTGAGCCTAGAACCAGTGAGGAGTAACTTTAACCAATTTATTGCCAGCCCTTCAAGGTTGTTTTTTTTTTTTAATTTCTGAAAAATGCAAATCTTGGGTCAATTTAACCATCTGCCTATATAGGGGCTATTGAGGAAATCATATTATTGTGTGAAATTATAAGGCTATAGCAATGGTCATTTGGGAGGTTAGGGGGACTATAAGCAAGTTAACTATATGTTACTTAAAAGCACTTTCTGTATCAAGAATCTGAGCTAGCCTCTCTGGGAATGAACACAGTGAAATCTAGAAGGCAGGACCTGGAGAGTGGGAGGGAAGAGTTAAGAGTCAACAATCAACTACTCTGAGTCATAAAATCAGAAAGGCATTGAACATTTAGAAGGAGAACTGGCCCCATAAAGAAAACAATGCCTCTTAGTAAGCATATTATCTGCAACAAAGCAAAACAAATTTTCAAGCCTCTTATTGAAACTGCTGGGGAGGGAAATCATGAAAAGTTTCTATTGAGCAAGAGACACAGAATGGAAATTAATAATACAGTGCCCATTATTATTAATTTAAGATGTATAGAATACCGCTGATGTGACCTTTATTTATTTCAATGTTGTTTTTAACATTGTTTTGGACAGCATACCACAGTTGGGAAGCAAAAGAGCATTGTGGTTAACGGACTGGGCTTTGCAGCCAGGCAGTCCGGGTCTAACTGTTGGCTTTGCTGCTCATTAGCTGTGTGAGCTCTGGCAAGTTCTTTAGTCCCTCTATACCTTAATTTTCTCATTTGAGAATAAATTTCTATTACTATTTCTCAGTATTTATATTGAGTTTATCACGAGTCATGCATGTTCTAGGGACTTTACAAGTTTTAACACATTTATTTCTCATAGGAGCCCTATTTTTCCATTAATTGAACAACTCTACTAGTTTACAGATGAGGAAACTGAGGCACACGAGGTAAAATAAATTACACAAGGTCACACGGCTGGAGAATGGCAGTGTCAAGTTCCAAACTCAGGAGGTGTGACTCCACTGTTCTTACCCATTCTGCCCTCTGGTCCACCTCACATCTCACTGGGTTGTTGGGCCAGGGAAGGGGTGGGAGGTGGTAAATGGGCTCATGACTCACTACAATCAGGCATCACCATGCTCTTCCCTTGTTCTCTTAGCAACTCCAAGAGAGCAAGTGGGGAAGAGTGAAGACTGCTAGCCACAGGCCGGGCGGTGACTTTAAATAAAACCACCCTGTAATACTCTTCTGAGAAGTTTATTGGGGGCATGAATGGGTGAGAGGAGGCAGGTGTGGGGGAAGGTGTGATATTATTTCATTTGTGATAAATCACGAGCATAGTTTTAATTGAGAATAAGGAGAAAGTGGAGACCCAAGGACTTAACAACCAAGATGCTAAGCAAGGGAGTAATTAATGGAGGAATGTTCCAGAGGAGACAGACAGTGTCAATTTAATAATATACAAAAAGTAGGGCTCTCCCTACTTTACTGAGGAGATGTGAGAACTCACGTGGCACAATATAAATAAGTTTGGAGAAGATGGAAAGTAAGTTGAATTACTTCATTCCTATTGACCCTTCATTACTCAGTAAATATTTGTTGTGCACATGAATAACTCGTATGCTCCTGAAAAGAAAGACCATGCCTTTTAAATTCCCGCATATCCTGAACATAGGCTTGACACTTAATTAGTACCTGTGGATGAAGCTGCTGCTGCTTCTGTAAATGGTCTCAGCCTAAACCATTAATTCAGTTGATTCCTTTAAAAATTACCCTGACCCACAATCTTTAAACACAAAATGGTAGAGCTGGAAGGACCCTAGGAAACCTTCTAATAAGGTAGGCACGAATAAGCAGATGATGCAAGCCACCATGTCAGCAGACTGCTTTGTTTGCTCTGCAGCCTCCCGTGTTACAAGGTTTGGAAATAGTGTCCACATTTGAAGAAATTCAAGCTTTTCTATGAAAGTCTTTACCTCCAGCTTCTGTTGAGATATTAGTTGGTTTTTGTTTTGTGTTTTTTTTGGAAATGCTGGAACTGACGTTATTACATGTCAGTAATGAGCTGGAGCTGAGGGACCACTGCCCTTCTGGACTGGATGATTCACCTGTTTCTAGGCCCCCTTCCAAATCCTATGTTCTGCTATATCATTATTTACATTCTTTGTCCAAACCCTTATGTGTTTGAGTTTGCGGCACCTACAAGGAAACTGAGGCCCAGATAAGTGAAGTGCTATACTATACTATGTAATGGAGCTGAAACTCAGGTCTTCCTTTTCCTCATTGTTGCCTCTCTCTCACCGTTGCCACCTTCCCCAGTTTCCTTTTGGCATAATATCCTAGTGTGGCAATTCCATTAGACCTGACTGTGGCATGAGGCAAGCTAAGGAATGTAAATGAATCATAATCTAAAAGTAAAATCTTTGATTATACAATGCATTAGTCAGATCCACACTTAGATTACCATGATCAGTTCTGGTCATCACATTATCAAATAAAATATTGAAACACTTGACAATGCAAAGAGAAAGAGATGAGCTTGATCTTCTGCTGTGATTATAATGTATTAATGACTTCCTATCATATTACTGGTTTCTGCAGCCTATTAGAGAAAATAAAACGTGCTAATATAATGGGAAGGAAGCTAAGAAAGGAGCCATGTTGAAAGGCAATAAAAAGGCTCTATTTCATTTCTTGATAGTAGGTTCTGCTTTTCTAATCAGGGTGCAATAATTTATTAATCAATAAGATTGTAAATTATGGAATTATTTATTCAACAGACCAGACAAAATTATATCACTCAAAAATTAAACTGAAAGCAAAAAAAAGAAGTAATAAAGGAGCTCACATACTTTTCCAATTGGACATTGTACACAGGATATGATTTCACATAACAGCACAGTGTAGGGAGTAGCATAGATACTGGAGACACTAATTCTCCTCACAAAGAAGTAAATTACTGAAGTATTGCAAGGATTCTTGGTATCATTCAAGATTTACTGCTCACTTATGGTTGATTGGGGTGATGAAGTTAAAATGAGATTCAGATGCTTAAATCTTAGGTCTTTTGGCACAAAATGCAAAATAATAGTTAAAGAGATTTGAATTTATCTTAAGTGCTGGCCATTGGGCATCTCTAGTATGATTATGAACACCTTATATGCTTGCTATTCCAAATAAGAGATTTGAGTTCAGGTCTTTGCAGATGCCACTTACCGATACTACTAACCCCGCTTCAAAAAAGACAGACGTTATTTCATTTACCTTTGTGTTTCACTGCTGTCCCATCTCCTTCCTAGATTCAAGGACATTTATCATTTCTAATCCTTAGACTAGGTGGTAGGTTCATAAATGTTTCTTTTAATTTGTATTTAAAAGCATATCAAAGTTACATAAGTTCTTTTTATATATCAAATAATACCTAATGAAACTTAGGGACTTCCAGTGTCAGCTCAGAGATGTAGAGCACAGGAAAGAACATCACTCTCACACATAGAAAAATAAAAGAGCTGGACTAACCACAAATAACTAATGTTCCTAAACCCACCAGAAAACGAGTTCACGGGTCAAACAACTAAC